>PJEM01014255.1:0-14316 GCA_004023845.1 Helogale parvula
CCATCCATCCATCCATCCATCCATCCATCCATCCATGTACCTACACATCCATCCATCCATCTACCCACACATCCATCCATCCATCCATCCATCCATCCATCTACCCACACATCCAGCCACCCACCGTGCATCCATCCATCCATGTACCCAGACAGCTATCCATACTTTTAAGAAATATTTATGAAGCATCCCCTGTGTGCCAGGAACTATTCTAGGCTCTTGGGAATTTAATGAATAAAACAGACAGGGATCCCTTCCCTTGAGGAGCTTGTGGTCATGGGGTGTGGGGACAGACAACAAGCTCATAAATAAGTAACATATATAATCACGTGCTATGGAGAAGAATAAAGCAGAGAATGGGGATAAGGGGTGGTGAGGTAGGTGGGGTTTCCAATTTTAAATGGGGTGGTCGGGAAGGCCTCCTGAATGAGGTGACATATGATAGAGAACTCTCTGGAAGGCGGGGGGGTCGGCCATGTGTACCTCTGGGGGACATACTTTCTGAGGTGGGGGTGCGACAGGTCCAAAGGTCCTGCGGTGCGGTGCGGAGCAGTGGGGGGGTGCAGGGGCGTTCCTGAACTCTTCCTCCTGTCTTTCCAGGTGGGCTGGTTCCCCTCCAACTATGTGGAAGAGGATTACTCTGAATATTGCTGACTTTGGCGCACTGGCCAAGAGACAAGAGACTCCAGGCACTGAGCCCAGGACGAGCCGGCGGCGGGGCCAGGGGGCCGTGACGGGTCCCAGCGGGCTGAGCCTCTGGGACGGACGGTGGAGGGCATGCGTCCAACTGGCAGAGCTCCTGGGGAGGTGTTCTGCCAGGGTTAATTTATAACACATCGACTTCCCCTTGGGCCCCTCGAGAAGGCGGGGCTCAAGGCAACAGCTTTTAATAAATTGGTGGAAGGAAGGCCTGCTGTCATTCAGGATGATCTGGGCGGGGGGAGACTGGGGGAGGGCATGGGGGCACCGATGAGAGCCCCCCCCCAACCCCTGCCCCCAGCTTCGTCACCTTGCTGTGCCCTTTAAAATGAGACCCGGGGAGGGAAACGGGACCCCTCCATGAGACGCTCACGGATTCCAGATCACAAAAGCTGTAACTCTGCTTTGGGGTTTGTTTTTTTTTTTCGTGCTAGACATTCTCTACTCTCCGATTCTGCTGAAAGGTGGGTACTTCATGTTAGTTTCCCCCGAGGACCTTTGGCACCGGGGTGTTGGGGAGACGGCCAGTACTTGGGGGCTCCCTGTCACACGGCCATTTCAGACAGAGGTCTCACTACTTTTGCTTCGCCTTTGCTTCCTCTACGTCATCTGTGCCCCTCTTGGCACGTGCAGGACACCTGGCTGTTTGTCCCGAAATGCTGAGTGCAACCCCCGTGCTTCTTGGCTCACCTGCAACAGCCCTGGCTCCTGCCCTGGTGTCATTATTAATCATGACCCTTTCCATTCTTCAAAGGGTCCTGGTTTGGGTGATGCACCACACGGTCACTGTCTCAGGTTGGGCTTTTCCAGAAGCAGAGCCTGAGACAAGGGTTTGGGTGCACCACGCGAGTCTGAGAGGTGATTCCAGGACACAGCCAGAAGGGAGTGAGAGGGGAGAAGGGAAACGGAAGGAGGCAGCACAGGGAGCCCCAGGAGCAGGTGACAACAGTGGGCAGGGGGGGCTCATTCTACTGGGGACCCCGGAGGTCTGTGTAGAACATGCCTCGCAGCTGACGGGCAGAGGGAGCTGGGGTGTGATGTGCTCACCCACTGCAGTCAGTCGTGGGCTGAGCGGCTGGCATGGAGCCATGCGGGCTCCGGTGGCCAGAGGCCCACGGGTGTTTCTGGAGCTGCTGGCCTGCTGGGTACTGTCAGTACTGAGGGACCAGGGGTGGGGGGCTCACCCCTTTGCACCTACCCCCACCCAACGATGCTGCCGTTTGCAGGTGTGGGAACCTCTGCGGAGCTTGCTAGACCCTGGGGTCCCCGGGGCTCCAGGGAGCCTTCCGCCTCCCCTATCACCCTGAAGCCGTGTAGAGTGGGGTGTGCGGGGGGCATACAGGGATGTTCCCTGCACCCGCTCCTCCCCTCCAGCCTGGAGAGCCGTGAGCCATCTTGTTGCAGGAAAACCTCCTTCAGCCTGATGGATGCCCCTCCACATGCACGGCCAGATTTGTTTTTCCTTTTACTTAATAGATGTAATTTTTGAAAATTGTGACAACATTTACACAGCATAAAATTGACCACCCTAACTAGCTGTACGTGTACCGTCCACCCTGTGGTGCAGGGAACCTCCGGGATTTTTCATCTTGCAAATGAAAACGCTGTTCCGGTTAGGCAGCAACTCCCGGGTCCTTCCTCGCTCCAGCCCTGGCACCCGCTACGGCCAGACATTTACCAGGAATCTTTTGGGGCTTAGATTTTTGAGGCTCAAAAGCCAAGATGCAAAATCTTTGGGGTTTTTTGTTTGTTTTTGTTTTTCATAATCTCCTGAAGGTTGCAGAAATACCCCTTTGGAGGCAGAAAGATGGTGGCCAGGGCTAGGGAAGGGCCGTGGGCTGTGTGTTAACTGGGGGAGAATGGTTAATGCTTCTAAATGTTACCCCTGCCCCCCGGCACGCGAGTCACAGGCAGCCCGCATGTCAAGCAGGCAAGGTGGCCTGGGGCCACGTCACAGCCCACTTGTGGACAGGGCAGCCTAGTGGCCGGGACTCCGGGAAGATCCTAAGGTCAGGCTTGCTCCTGGAAGACTAGCTGTGACGTCGCTTCTCCAAACCAGAGGAAGATGAAAAATCACCGTCCCGGGCACCGGGTTGGCCGGCGCCAGAGTGCGAAGCCACCCTCCTCCCCATGGCTCCCGTGGCCGGTGGGATGGCCGTCCCCTAGGTCTGTTCTCACCCAGAGGAAGCTGGGGCCCAGAGACACCTGTGCACACCTGGGCGGTGCCGGATCTGGACGCCGGAGTCTGGAAGTATTTTCCGTGTTTGAAGGTATTAGAGTCTCAGAGGTCAGGGACTCTGTGGGGGCGTTCTGCCTGGCCCCAGGACGCGCCCCCCGAGTCACACCATGAATTTGCCGGAGGCTTATGCTGGCTACGTGGGCTCATTCAGTGCTGTGAGGAGGCTGAGGTCATGGACTTGCTCTTGGAGGTCCTAAGCATCACCGTCCTCCAGCCCCAGGCTGTCACAGGGCACAAAGCCGGTGCATGCGTCTGCTCAGGCTGCCGTAACCAAGTGCCGCAGACGGGCCAGCTTGTACGGCAGGGGCGTGTCATCTCCCGGAGGTCCGGGATGGGAGGCCAGCTGGCTCTCTGCTCTCTGGAGTTGCTCTCCATGGTTCACAGGGTGAGGAGGGCTCACCCTAACGGCCTTGTTTTGATTCAGTCACCACTATGAAACTCATCACTGTACAGACCTGCCTGCAAAGTGCATACAGCCTCCTGGAGACTCTTAACGATCCACTAGGTGACCGGAACATGCAGGGATGAGTTTCATACTTTGAGGGATGCAAGGGGTTATGGGAAGAGAGACTCATCTAATCCAGTCTTGGGTTAAGGGGATGGTCAGGGAGGGCTTCTTGGAGGAGGAAACATCTAGGGTGCTACCTGAACAATGAGCTGGAGCATTTAAGAAAAATGCAGGGACATTTTTTAGGGGCAGGTTCAAGTGAGGGGGGCGGGTTGTGGGTTCTGGGAACTGGTTCACTTAGAAGGGAAGGGGGAGAGAGGGCTGGAGTCAGGTGTCAGACTGAGCCCAGGCCAGGCCCGGAGCAGGACCTACCTTCTTACATGTCCCCCAGTGGGGCCAGGAACGGAGGCTGCGGCTGGTTTCCCGAAGACACCTGCTGGAGGAGGCTGCTCCTGCGGGTGTGCAGATGATGCGGGGCCTCGGCTGAGCCCTGGAGGGGCTCCCGGAGGTTGGGGAGCCGGGTTCCAGGGCTGCTGGTGCAGAGAGGCTAAAGGAGCCCACGGTAGCCCCGACGCCCTGGTGCTCTGATGCCGACGACCAATTGCATCTGGCTGCCTGGGGATGCATATGCACACACACTTGTGCAGGAGCGTGCGCGCGCACACACACACACACACACACACACACACACACACACACACACTCTTTCGGCTTGTTTGGGCTGCTGTAACAAAGGACACAGACCAGTGGCCTAAACAGCAGAAACCTACTGTCTCAGTTCTGGAGGCCAGAAGTCCAAGACCAGGGAGGTTGGCAAGGCTGTGCTCCGTCTGGAGATGCCCGAGCAGGATCTGTTCCTGCCACCTCTCTGAGCTTCTGGAAGCTTCTTGGCTCGTGGCAGCACAGTCCCCTGTTCACATTCCATCCTCCCTGTGTGCCTGTCTGTGTCCAAGGTTCTCTTTCTCGTCAGGACACCAGTCGGACTAGATTGGGAGCTGACCCCACCTCCAGCTTAACCCATGATACCCACAAAGACCCTGTTTCCAAATAAGGTCACATTCTGAGGTACTAGCGGTTCAGGGCTTCAACGGGGGTTTTTGAGAGGATGCAGTTCAGTCCGTCTCGCACACATAATGTGTACACGAAGGCCCTCGTGAAGAAAGCCCCCAGCAACGGGACGGACGCACCCACAGATGGTCAGGAAGGAGCACGGCCCCCAAGTACACACGCCCGGCTGAATGCCCCCGACAGAGCCCGGCGCGGGGAACCCCGCGAGACAAAGGTCCTGCCCACATACAACTGCCCCAGACAGCGCCAGAGGCACACATGGTGGCCCTCACACTGCGACAGGCCAACAGACCACAGACCCAAATACCCCTCCTGCAAACTCATCAAAAACAGACCGAAAAGTAAATAGAAACACACAGATACAAAATACCAGCACCCCCTGTGCACAGGCGACCCCGGTGCACACGCGTGTGCGTACGGGAGGCTGGCGTGCGCAGACGTGGAGACGCCTGCCTCCGGGCACAGCCCCAAGTACACTCGTCCATGTGCCCTGTCCTGGCCAAGACGTCCACGCGTCGCTGGTGGCGCCAGACTTCAGCCACAGGCGGACAGACCCCGGGTCCCACAGAAACACAACCCGGGGCCTTTCCCGCGCAGACAGCCCCCGTTAGAGCCGAGCTTGCCCCCTGCTGGACAGTGGCAGTAGTGCTCCCACCTGCTCTGCTGATGTGGGTCTCTGCTTGGGGAAGGGAGGAGAGAGCAGAGAGAGAGTGAGACCGTGTGTCTGTGTGTGTCCGTTTGTGTGAGTGTGTCTCTCTGTGTGTCTGTATGTGCACATGTGTGTCTGTGAGTGTGTCTGTGTGTGTGTGTCTGTGTGTTTGTGTGTGTCCGTTGGTGTGAGTCTGTGAGTCCGTGTGTGTCTGTGTCTTTGTGTCTGTTTATGTGAGTGTGTGTGTCTGTGTGCGTCTGTTTGTGTGAGTGTGTGCGCGTGTGTATGTGTGTGTCTCTGCACACGTGTGCTGGTCCACAAGCCCAGATTTGGGCACCAGAAAGGGCCCCTGATGCTTTTGGCTTCACAGCTGATCAGCATCATCACGCTGCCTCAGGACACCCTCCTCACTCACCCAGACCCACAGGAGGGACATGTCCGGAGGGGCCCTCTCTGGCTTCGGTCCCAGGGATCCCCGGAGACAAGCACTCCCAGCCACCAGAGGCCAGAAGAGGGCAAGAGAGAGAAATACAGTTGGAAGGGCCTAGAGGGGCAAGAAGTTTCCCAGAAGGGGAGGTTGGGTTTGGGGTCTGAGGGAAAAGATCATGCTTATACTGTTAAGAAGGCGGTAAAATGTCTTGTAGGTGGAGGGAACTCTATCCAGAACCTTTCTCTCTGGTCTCAGGGCCCTTCCCCTTTCTTTCATCCCTTCCAGGGGCTTCCCCTTGGGCGGTTGAATCAGTACCTTGTCTTCTGGAAGAGAAATGCTTAATGTAAAGGAATGACTTTCTAATGGTGGAAGTTCAATGAAGTCAGGTAGGGGGCAGATTTCCTTTCTTCTTTTTAAAAGTAGTTTATTGAGATATGATCAATACCTAAAAAGGTACATGTTGAATGTATACATCACAGTGAGTTTGGGGATACTGTTTCTACCTGCGAATCATCACAGAATCAAGGACACAAACATATCCGTCACCTTCCTACCCATCACCTCCCAAAGTTTCTTCCTGCGGCAGATTTTCACGGAGGGCCGCATCCTATTGATGGGGAGTGTTTACTCCAGGACAGCCTTTCCCCAGAGCGCTGTTTCCTGGGTGTGGAAGCCGGAGGAGAGGCCACCCACGATCTAGCTCCACTGCGTCCTCAGGCACCGAGCTGAAGCTATGTGCTGCCCTCTAGTGGCCGCCATTGGTTTGACTTCAGCGCGCAAAGACGACTGCTTAGACTGTTCCACTAGAAGACCAGAAGTTAAGGGCAGACTTGAAGTCTGCCTTGTAAGTCTGAGCTTTAAGCTACAGGAGACCGGGTGGGGTACGGAGTAAGGGGGTTTAATCAGTGGGTGCTGGGGTCGCACTTGCCAATTTCCATGGTAAAAAAACGTCTGCTATGGTTGATCTCAAGTCCTTGGTGTCACTGCCTCTTCTGTTTCCAAGTTCTATTTCTTTTTCTTTTTAAATGTTTATTCGTTTATTTTGAGAGAGAGAGAGAGAGAGAGAGAGAGAGAGAGAGAGAGACATAAGAATGTGTGTGCGTGAGCTGGGAAGGGGCAGAGAGAGAGGGAGACAGAATCCCAAGCAGGCTCCACGCTGTTGGCACAGACTTGGGTCGATCCCAAGAACTGTGAGATCAGGACCTGAGCTGGAATCAAGAGTCAGACGCTCAACCAACTGGGTCACCCAGGAGCCCTGAGTACCAGCCCCCGCCCATTTCTGATTCATTCGGGGAAAGCACAGATGGATGTCAGGCAGACCCTGCAGCAGGCTGGACCCTTAGGACGTCCCAGGGGGTTACATCATCCCCACATCCCTTCCTGCCCAGCACACAGCGGCCTCTGAAAGCAGAAAGGGGGAAAAGCTGAGCCAAGAAGAGGAATCCGCTTGAGTTTGGAGGTCAGCTGGGGGGCGGGGTGCTAAAGCTGAGTCACAGGCCCTGAGGGGGGTGCTAAAGCTGAGTCACAGGCTCTGAGGGGGGTGGTAATGCTGAGTCACAGGCTCTGAGGGGGTTGGTAATGCTGAGTCACAGGCCCTGAGGGGGGCAGACCTCGTTCCTGACTGGGTGGCCAGGGACCGCCTCCTTCATCTGTGCTGAGGCTGGAATTCCTGGAGAGAGTGCACCAGAGGAAAAGCGTGTCTCTGGCAGAGGAAACAATCTCAGGAATCACCACCAGTAGCAAGGCCAGAAAGGCTCCCAGGAGCCCGTTGAGTCAATGCCCTGCGTTTCCTGGAAGAGAAATGCTTTTGTTTAAAGAAATGACTGACTGATGGTGGAATTTCAGGCAACCAAGTCAGGCATGGGACAGGTGTGGTTTTTTCCCTCTCTCTGGCTAGTATTTTATTTTTATGTTTTTAAAATGTTTAACATTTATTTATTTTTGAGTGAGAGACAGAGCGTGAGCCTAAGCAGGGGAGGGGCCGAGAGAGAGGGAGATACAGAATCTGAAGCAGGCTCAAGGCTCTGAGCTGTCAGCACAGAGCCTGACGCGGGGCTCGAACCCACAAACCACGAGATCGTGACCTGAGCCAAAGTCAGACGCTTAACTGACTGACCCCCCAGGTGCCCCTCTAGTTTTTAGGTCACTCTATTGAGGTCTGAAGAATAAGCTTGGCGAGGTCAAGACTTTTTTTTAATTAGTAAAAATTAACCCCCCCTGCAAGAGCTTCCTAAGGTAGCCCTGCCAGGGGCTCAAAGTCTTTGTGAAGATTAGAGAAAGGTGCCGCCCACCGCAGCAGGTGCATTGCACGCCCAGGGCGCTCCGCTTAGCGCCATGAGCTTGGGCCTTCCCTTGCCAGGCCCCTGACACCCACACTGGGGTCCTGCGAGGGACGGGGGAAAATCCTGTTGTCACCACAGCCCTCTTAGGCAACCACTTCTTACGGTCTTGGAGATTCACTTCCCCCAAATTCTGCCCCCTGTGTGCCGGGGTTCCGGGACCCCGTGTTTGGGGAACAAATATGATGGCTTATTATTGACTTGTCAGAGCTTTACTTCCGTATCCTACTTCCGGTTTTACTGCTGGCAGCATCCCAGTGAGACCGGGGGAAGGACCCCTCTGGCTGCTGCTTCTGCCCTCGTGAGATGCATCGCCCACAGAAACCGTTTGGGGCGCTGGCTTCCTGCAGAAGTGGGCAGAGTGAGCGTGCGGGCTGGGGGTGGGGTAGGAACGCTGGCAAACGCCAGGTCTGGGCTCCAGAGGGCCTGGAGTGAGCAGGTGCCAGCGCATTCCCACGAGGCGTTCTGTGCTGGTTCCAAACGCGGTGACCACGCTCTGCTGACGGGACGGATGCCCCAGAAACAGTGCTCGTCAGGTCAGAGCGCGTCAGGGCACAGGAGCTGCGCCCGTTTGGTGGTTTCATGGTTAATTTTTGAGGAAGTGTCAATTTAGATTGTTTTCTAGCTTTCTAGGTCAAATGTGTTCATCGCTGTGACAGGAGGTTAGCTCTGTAGGGAAACAAGTGTCAGAGGCGCCGCCCCACCACGACCCTCAGAACGTCTGTCTTTCCCTCGCTTTGCAGAATCGCATAAAATAAGTTGGTACCTTTCAATTGGTGCACAAATACTTGGGTGGAATCGTGGGTACTCTTCATTTTGAGGTCAGTTCCAACTCGACCAAGCAGTGATTTATGTACATAAATTGCTTCTTTCACGATGTAAAAGTTGATGAGTTCTGGGGCGCCTGGGTGGCTCAGTCGGTTAAGCATCTGACTTCGGCTCAGGTCATGATCTCACGGTTTGTGGGTTCGAGCCCTGCATCGGGCTTTGTGCTGAAAGCTCAGAGCCTGGAGCCTGCTTCGGATTCTGTGTCTCCCTCTCTCTCGGCCCCTCCCCTGCTCACTCTCTCTCTCTCTCTCTCTCTCTCTCTCTCTCTGTCTCTCTCAAAAATAAGTAAATGTAAACAAAATTAAAATTTGATGAGTTTTGAAAGCCTTGCTGGAGATACAGAACATTCTCATCATCTCCCTGACTTCCTTAAGATCTTTGTTCTCTCCCCCTCCCGCCTCCAGACCCCAGGATTCCTCCCCTCCCCTCCCCTCCCCCAACGATATATGGTTTGCATTTTCTAGAATCTCCTATTGTTGGACTTTGTGATGGTTAATTTTATGTGTCTGCTTGGCTAGAGTATGGTGAGCAGTTGTGTGGTCAAACACCAGTCTAGAGGCTGCTGTGAAGGTGTTTGTTTGTTTGTTTGTTTTTGAGAGAGAGAGAGAGAGAGAGAGAGAGAGAGAGAGAGAGAGAGAGAGTGAGAGAGAGAATCCTGGTGCAGGGCTCGAACTCACCACTCTGAGATCATGCCCTGAGCCAAAAGTCGAGTCAGACACTTAACCGACTTAGCCACCCAGGTGCCCCTGAAGGTATTTTAAAGATGTGATTAACATTGAGATAGGCCACCTTTGAGAAAAGCAGCTGACCCTCCCTAATGCAGGTGGGTCTTGTTTAATCAGTTGAAGGCCTTAAGAACAAAGAAGTTTTCCAAGAAAGAATTCTGCTTCCAGACTGCAACATGGAAATCTAGACATTCTGCCTGAGTTTCCAACCTCCGGACTCAAGACAGCAGCGACTCTTACTGGTCCCCAGACTAATGGCTTAACCTACAGATTTTGGACTTGACAGGTCCCACAGTCACAAGAGCCAATCCCTTGGAATCCCTCTCTCCTACTGCTTTGGCTTCTCTGGAGAGCCCTAATGCAGGATTCTTCGAATATTTGCTCTTTTATGTTCTTTATCTCTGGCTTCTTTTCCTGAGCATAAGGACTTTGAGATTCACCCACACTGTTGAGGGGCTCAGTAGTTCCTGTTTTCACCATACATCACCGGCCGATGGATGTCGAACTCTGTCCAGAGTTTGGAAGGTGTGGCTAAGGCAGCTGCAAACATTTGTGGAGAAGTCCTTATGTGGATATGTGCTTTATTTCTCTTGGACAAGCCCTATATTGTCCAGTAATCCCACTTCTGGGTAGATAGCCATAGGAAATCAAGACCCAATATCAACAAGATAATCTGCATGTCCATGGTCATTTCAGGATTGCTCACAACAACAGCCAAGACATGGAAACAGTGTAAGTGCACATCAGTGGATGGGTGGATAAGAACATGTCACACACACACTGGAATATTATGTAGATGGGAGAAAAAAGAAAATCCTGCCATTTGCGGCAATAAGGATGGACCTCACAGGCCTTATATTAAGTGAAATAAGTCCAACAGAAAAAGATAAACACTGTTGTAATCTCACTTGTGGGGTCTAAAATGTGGAACGTGTGGAAACAGAATAGAATGGTCACTACCAGAGGCGCCTGGGTGGCTCGGTCGGTTAAGCCTCCGACTTCGGCTCAGGTCATGATCTCACCCCAGGATTTGTGGGTTCGAGCCCCGTGTCAGGCTCTGGGCTGACAGCTCGGAGCCTGGAGCCTGATTCAGATTCTGTGTCTCCCTCTCTCTCTGCCCCTCCCCCACTCATGATCTGTTTCTCTCTCTCTCTCTCAAAAGTAAAAAAATTTTAAAGAATGGTCATTACCAGGAGTAGGGGTGGGGGAAGTGGGGAGGCGTCCGTTGAAAGGCACAACCTTGCAGTTAGAAGATGCATAAGTATGTCTTCCGCAGATCCCTGTGCAGCAGCGTGATTATAGTCAACAAAGTTGCAAAGACACTAGGTCTTACATGTTCTCACCAGGAGACAGAAATGGCAATTATGTGACCTGACGGAGGTGTCGGATAATGCGGGCGGCCATCAGATTGCCATTTAGAAACATATCAGAGCGACACATTGTACACCTTAAGCCTAAAAAGACATGGAAACATTTCCACTCTGGTTGGCACATAGTCCCGACTCCAAGCCGCCTGCCCAGCTAGGCTTTGCTGTCAGGTCTCCTGCGATCCGGCTGCCGATGGACTCGTGGCTGGCGCCGGAGGCGGCCCCTGGATCTGGTCTTAGGCTCACAGCTTTGGTCCATTCTGAGTGGTCAGTGTCCTGCTTAGACCAGGTATCGACCCTTTGGATGTCACCTGGTAGGAGCGCTGACTCCTTCGCTGGCCCTCGCCAGGTGCCACGACCTTGCTCATCCCGGGCCCTGTGGACGTTAATGTGCAATCAGGAGGTAGGGTGCCTTGCTCTGATCATCCCTAAAGTGATGCACAGAAGGCCCCAATTTAGGTAACGACCTCGTGACCTCACCACCAGGCCCCCTGCCCCGTAAAAGCTGGGATTACGTCAGGACCGGACGGAGAGTCGCCGCGGGGAATGGCCGTGTTCCTGCCAGACGCTCACCCACCCAGGCCCCCCGTCCGTAAGACACCCTCAACCCAACTCCACGTCAGCCTTCTGCCGTGGCTTGCTTTGTCTTTGGGTCTTAAAGTGCCTTCTCGGTCTGGAGGGTGCATTACGGACCCTCCTCCGTTTTCTAAATCACCTGTTTAGAAAAATGTTCACATAGTTGGCCCTTGTTTGGAGTCTGGGAGCTTGGACCCTCCCATGAGGATTCCCAGGCGTGGGGGGTGCTGGGCAGGGCGTTCGGAGAAGGTGAGGGAGGGTAGGCTGGTAGGAGGGCGAAAAAGAGCTGAGCAAGTGTAACTGCTTTAAAAAAAAAAAAAAACAACCGGGATCGTGTTGTGACAGAGCCGAAGAACAGAACCAAAGAGCAAGGTTAAGGGCGGCACAGGCCCCAAGTGTACTTAGAGTGAGAATGAATCGAAAGGAAAAGACTCCCGAGACCTAGGGGCAGGGACAGGGCTCCTTAAGGAGGAGGCCTGTGTAGACAATCATCCGACAGATCAGGATGGAGTTTATCAGTGGTCAAACACATCTGCAAGAGGCCCTTACATTGAGGTCCTGATTTAGGGCAATTCAGGGATGGTCCTATTTATTCTGTTTCCTGCAGAAGAGAGAACTTCAGTGGTCAGGAGGGGACACTGGGGAAAAAGAGTAAAGATTGAAATGCATATTGGTGTAAGCCCATTCCAGCACATGCTGTCCTTGTAGCTGACTTCCCTAGGAAGCGGCCCCAGGTGGGCTTTAATTCAATCAGGTCCTCGTCTCCCCCAGCTCCGAGTGGCGGCCTCACCGCCAGAAGCAGCTAGACCAGAGATGGAGGGGGTTGCATTAGACCAACGAGGAGGAAACCTCACATGGGTGTCCTTTGTTTTTAATGTTTATTTATTTTTGAGAGACTGAGAGAGACAGAGTGTGAGCAGAGGAGGGGCAGAGAGAGAGGGAGACACAGAATCCGAGGTAGGCTCCAGACTCTGAGCTGTTGACACAGAGCCCGATGTGAGGCTCGAACCCACGAACCATGAGATCATGGCCTGAGCCGCAGTTGAATGCTTCACCGACTGAGCCCCCCAGGCGCCCCAGGAGTCTTAAGTTTGACAGCCATTCTGGTGACTTAGGTGGCTGTCCGGTGCCCAAGACAGACAACTTTGTATAAGAATCAGAATAAAGAGAGGTCATCAACTTTCTGGGTCTTATTACCACTCTGGCCAGGGTTTCTAACTTTCTGCCTTTTCTCCTCCCCATAGAGTAGCCACGGGCTAGAGGCTTGCAGCCCGAGCCGTCGTCATGAAAGTGCTCCACTAGGACCACGCTCCTCTAAAAGGCCCTGAAATGAGAGTCAGGGAGGAGGAGAGAAAGTACCAAGTTTTCCCAAGGCTCCGAGTCCCGATGAGAAGACTCGCAGCCCCACACAAGGTGCCCAAATCATGAAGCGGGGCCTGTGAGCAAAGAATCAAGAGAATTCTTGAATCCTCTTTGGTGCAAACAGGTGACTTGATTCTAGCACGGGGACAGGAGCCTTGGGCAGAGAGAGCCGCGCTGGGGTTGTGAGGAGTCACCGATGATACGCTTGGGGTTAAGGACTGCGAAGTCTCTAAGGAATCTGGGACCTCTAGGGGCTCGCTGCTGTTAAGATAAGGTGACTTTCCGTCTTTAATTAAACAAACACACGAAGACAGTAAGACGACCATGAGTCTCTCAAGGAAGGTCACACTCTGCATGTTTCCGATGCGGCTGAAAAGCTTGAAGGAGGTTTGATTTAGGCTGCATTTCTCTGGCCTCTGTTTGCCTCATCCAGAGGAGGTGGTCTTCGTCTAGCCTCCACCTGCTCCCATGGGAAATCTGGAGCCTCGGGGATGCCCTGCCGTGACCTCGCCGTGGGGCCAGCCTTTTGTGGCTCTGTCACCACGAGCTTGGGCTGTGTCTGGGGCTGTGTGCAGGCACCCGGGAAGGGGGAGCAGTGAGCTCTTCGCAGGAAACACAGCTGCTAAAGGGAGGCTGTGCCCATCACCAGCACCCACTCTGAGGGCTTCAGCTGGTCTAGGATGACTAGGTTTTGGGGGGAAAGGGAGAAATGAAACCAGTTGGGGAGACCAGTATAAGCCGATCAGGGAGCTTGGAGTTCATCCTGAGGGTAATCGGGAGCCCTGGGAGAGTGTAGGAGGGACACCGACAGGGTGGGCAGGGCTGGCCTACGGTAGCCCCAGCACACTCGGGAGGTAACACGCTCCACATTAGCAGGGGTGACGCCTCCGGGGTTCTTCTAGGCTGATTTCTTCAATTGTGAATGTCCCTCGTTTCCCCCTTTGCTGGGAAAGACCTATGGGGTAAGGCTTACACAAGTCATGTGGCTGAAAACTGCATTTCCTCTACCCTCATCCTTCCTCTTCTCCCTCTAAGGCTGTCCCCAGACCAGTAGGATCTCTGAAGTGCAGATTTTATAGCCTGGGTCAACTGTTTGGGGTTTAATAGAGGGTGAGTGGCATCTTGTGATCTTCCATCCCGGACCAGGACCCCAGACCCCATCTGTCGGTGGAATAAGGAGGCTCCCCCAACATCCCCGCCCCTCCCCCCCACCTTGTCCACATCCAAATCCTTCGAATCTGTGAATCTGTGACCTTACACAGAAAACTGGGGCTTTGCAGTTGGGATTAAGTTAAGGATCTCGAAATGAGGGATTATTCAGGATTGTCTGGACAAGTGGGTATAATGTAATCAGAGGGCCCTGTGAAGAGGGAGGGAGGAGGGTCAGAGAGAGAATGAAAGAGGGAGTTGAGGGAGGTTGGAAGATGCAATCCTGCTGGCTGTGAAGACAGAGGAAGGGGCCTTGAGCCAAGGGATGTGCGCAGACTCCAGAAACTGGAAAAGACCAGGAATAGATGTCCCCTCAAGCCTCCAGAAGGAATATGGCTCCGTTGATTTCAGTTCCCTAAGACTCCGGTGGGACTCGG
>PJEM01014255.1:14416-36266 GCA_004023845.1 Helogale parvula
GTATTCAGTAGTCTCCCTTGATCTGTGTCCCTCACTCTCCCCTGCTCTCTTTCCCCCCTCCTCTCCCCATGGTCCCCTGCCAGGTCTCTCCTGTTAGACCTATGAATGCAGACATATGGTATCTGTCCTTCTCTGCCTGACTTATTTCGCTTAGCATGACACCCTCAAGGTCCATCCACTTTGCTACAAATGGCCATATTTCATTCTTAAATTCCTCTCTGTCTCCACACCCCTTGCCCTAGACCAGACCACCTCACTGTTCTCTCCTGGGGATGCAGCCCCAGCCTTCCCAGGGGAGGGGGCTCCTGCCTGGGTCCGGGCATGGTTGTTGTGAAGTCCCGGTGCCCCTCACTACCTTCCTTCTGCTGCCCTGACGATCAAGTCCAAACTCACCCACGTTAGAAAGTTTTGCATGAAAGGATCTTTGCTGACTTCTCCCGTTCAGACATTCGCTGGACAAGGGCTCCTGTGAGTATCCGTGACCATCTAGGACAGCAAGAGAGCAGTAATGGTAATAACAGCAAATATGACTGAGCCAGGCCGGATTTTGTGCTTTTGCTACGTTAAACTTCAAACCCTATGAAGTTGGCAGTGTCCTCATTTTGTTGATGGGGAACCAGTAGACCAGTTACCTCTTGCTGCATAACCGACCCCTCCAAAATCAGAAGCTTTAGACAAGGTTGTGTTTTCTTGTGGTTTCTGAGGGTCAGGGAATCTGGAGGTGGCTCAGCTGGGTGGTTCTGGATCAGGGTCCTACCCATGAGGTCACAGTCAAGCCGGTGGCCACAAACCTCAACTCTTCCTCATGTGGGATGACTGGCTTCCCCCTGGTGACTGACCTCACAAGGAGGGAGCAAGCAGGAAGCCACAGTGACCCTCTCACCTCAGACGTTTCAGATGCCACAGTGTCACATGCCCCTTTTCCTGTTGAATAAGTCCCACACACACCCAAGGACAGCTTTCCCTCTTGAAGGGGAGAGTATCAAAGAATTTGCGAATCGTAAGGTAAAGCCACTGCATTTGTCTGTCTGCCTCGAGTGTCCACACTCTGGATGCACTGAAAAAGGATTACAGAAGAACGTGCAAGTCCCAGAAACTGCTCCCAGTTGGCAGTATTACCCTACATGACAGCACACCCTCACAGCGATCCTTTGGGACATGGCCTGTGGTCACCCTTGTTCTCCAGATGAAGAAACCGAGACCCAGAGAGGCAAGTCACTCACCAAAGTCACTTTGAGGACACTTTGGAGTCAAGACTTGATCCTAGGTCTGATTCTAGCTCTTGTGGCTGCCAGAGCCAGCACTGGGAGCTTTTTCCCACACGTCATGCATAGACACGTCATATGTCCCCGCACCTCAGATGCACACATCAGCCCCACGAAGTGGAGCCTATTACTATTGGACCCATTTTACAAATGGGAATGTTGAGGCACAGAGAGGATAAGAACATGACTAGCGAGCGGCGGAGACAGGACTCGAACTCCTGGTGATTTGGTTCTAGAGTCGGTTTGTCCCCCAGGGCTCCTCCGTGACACAACACAGCTCTTGTTTACCCTCTTACTTGGAGTTTGCTGTGTGTGCTCTTGACTGCAGCCTCACTGGGCAGGGTCCCTTGACACACACACAGGGGGCCACCGATGAGCCTTCTCAATGATCCTAGCTCCAAGGGGGGTATTTTCCTTTGCGTACAGCGAAAGGGAGAACACAGAACCACGTGGGGCTTTTCTTCTCCGACTTGGCGTTGGCTTTTATGCCTCACATTTCACCTGTGGTAGACGCTTTTGGTGCCTACCCACACCCACGACCCTGAACCCCTCAGGGCGCCCTAGACCAACGTTTGTCAGTCGACAGGGTCACACTCAGGTCACGCCCATGCTCTCTGTTTGGAGGCCTGGCCCAAGGTGTTGTGGCTGATGCAAGCCTCAACCCGTGACCAGCAGTAGCCAGCGGATAGATGCCCCAGGTCACTTGCCTCTCAAAGGTCCTGGTGAAATCAAGCTGCAGTTTCTCACTGTGCAGCTTGCTAGATGACAGGCCACCGAGACCCTTTCCTGCCCTCATCTCCCCGCTCCCCTCCCCAGCTGCGGTTTTCTGGGGTCACCTCCCTGATAAACTACTTTCACTAGAATCCAAGTCTCTGCTTCTGGGGACCCTGGCTGAGGCATTACCAGACCTCTGTGTGTGAGATGTACACGCAGGTGTGTTAGGGCTGGGGATGGGGGTTGCTGCTGTGTTGGAGAGCTGGAGACAGATGGAATGGTTCGAGGGCTAGGCCTTGGAGCCAGAGGATCTGGATTCAAATCTTGACTCCAAGTGACCTTGGACGAGTCACAACCCCCTCTCCATGCCTCACTTTCCTTTTTAATTTTAACATCTCAGAAGATGGCTGGGGGCCAGAGTCTCTTCTTGATGATGTGGATGTGATGATGAAAGGGAATTTTGTTGGCTGTGTGTCTAGAACGGCACCTGGTCCATGATGGCTGTGATGGCCGTCTGTGTGGGGCGTGCTAGGAGAGACCTTTGAGTCTGGGCTTCACCTTGCTGGGGACCTATGCTGGTAGCTCTCTAATAGGTGCAGTGAAGGAAGGCTGAGAGGTCAGTGCTGGTGGGGAAAGAAAAGCAAGAGTTGGGGGGAAGGCGAGAGACTGGAGAGCGAGAACACGGCAAGACACCGGCCAGATCAGCTTCTCTTCACTGTGGTGGAAAGAGAAAATTAGAGGTTTGCCACGCTGTCCTCAGCCAGCAGCAAGCCAGCAAAAAGGGCTGTCCTGCCCTGGCTGTATTGAGCAATTGTGGCTCCGCCCCTCCCTCTTCCCATACCCTCTGTTATTGAAAACCCAGAGAGCGAAGGAGAAGTTCTCTTCTTTGAATGACAGACGCATGGGACCATGAGGGACTTCAGCCTGCTCCTCTTATGGGGTGAGTGTGGGCTGAACGGTTGTGGGAGGCCTGGGGAAGCCTGCCCTGGAAATAGGATCTGGGGAAAAGGCAAGACCACGGGGCATGCATCCAGGGACCCCAATCCTAGGCTGGACCTACCAACACCTTCTTTATAGGACCTTTGACAAAAACCACTCCGCATAGGGAATTCCATCTGTCAGGCTAGACTTTATAGTCATCCATTTGATGTGTGCTTCTTGCAGTCATGAGTCTGGTATCACAGCAAGAGGGGCAGGTAGAAGAGAAGCCACTTACAATAACAGCAAACACCCATTAGCACCGTTGTAAGTTCCTCAAATAGCTTCATCCTCCAATACTGGGTCCCTAATAGCCCCATTTTACAAAGGAGGAAACTGAGGCAAAAGAGATCAAATGACTTGGCCAAGAATACTTAGCTGGTAAGTACTGCACTTTATCCTTATCACTATGCTATCCTGTCTCAAATAATAACCACGCTAAAGGATTTCAGGCAGCAATAGTGCTATGAAAGAAGAGAGTGACTGGGGGTTATATTGAAGGGGGAAGTCAGGGAAGGCCTCTCGGAGGGGGTGATATTTCTGCTGAGCCCTGAGCCATGAGATGGAGACTTCCTGTCGCTTATTTTCCTTTCTTCAGGCGTCAGTTTGTTTATTGGTCTTGTTTATTGTCTCTGTTGTGGTTTTCTCCCTGTCTCTCAAGTGTTGGTCACTGGTTCAAATCTATGAATGCAGGACCGCGTTTCGAACAACAGGTGTGGGCTTCCTGGGCTGGGGTCCAGTGCATCTATTTGTGGAAGAGAAAACTTACTCCCACAGAGATTAAATAACTTTTCTAAGGCCATGCAGTCAATAATTAGTGAAGCCAGATTTTTAAGCTCGAGCATTTTAACTCCAGAGTTGGCGTGCTTAAAAATGATGCTCTGTTGCCTCTAAAATAATTAACAAGCAAGAGAATTTCGGCTGGTGATAATGAGCAGGAATGCTGGGGCTTGGGGGCTGTGGGACCCGTGGACGGGCAGGCTTCGTTTGGAGGAGCAGGAAACTCGTGGACTCCAAATGCAGGAATGCCAAGTTGTTGCTTTGGCCTGTCGGCCCTGGTATTAACTCTAGTGCCTCTTATTCTGCCCTGAAGTGAGTCAGCAACAGGTGGCAATGATGTTATTGGTGGCAGGGGTAGAGGTGGTGGGTTGAGGGAGTGGTGGCCATGGGGTTGTGGAGGTGTGGGGTTGTAACGTTGGAAAAGAGCTAAGTGCTGGGGGGGGGGCTGCACTGCCTTTTAGTCAATTTTTTAAAGTTTATTTCTGAGAGAGAGAGCGAGCATGGGGGAGAGACAGAAAGAGAGTCCAAGCAGGGCTCAAACTCACAAACCTTGCGACCATGACCTGAGCTGAAATCAAGAGTCAGATGTTCAACTGACTGAGCCACCCAGGTGCTCCTAGGAAGTTTTTAAAAATCTAACCACCTGACCACCCATGCCATTTTAATGCTACAGATATACTGTATATCTACTTATGTATTATATGTATCATTTCTATATATGTCTTATTTTAAAAAGTAAGATTTTTTTTCCATCTCTCCCCAAGAACCAAGTTCTGCCCACTTGGGGGAGATGTCATTTTCTTTTTTGAGAGTACATGTCTTAATGTATGTTTTTAAAATTTTTTAATGTTTTAAAATTTATTTTTGAGAGAGAGAGAGACAGTGTGAGCAGGGGAGGGTCAGAGAGAGAGGGAGACACAGAATCTGAAGACAGGCTCTAGGCTCTGAGCTAGCTGTCAGCACAGAGTCTGACCTGGGGCTCAAACCCACAAACCGTGAGATTGTGACCTGAGCTGAAGTCAGATGCTTAACCCACTGAGACACCCAGGCGCCCCTTAATGTATGTTTTTGAAAATCAGCTAGAACATTTTTGTTTTGTCATTGAAAAGAAAATTAAGATGATACAGACAAAATGAAAACCATAAAGTGCAAAAAAGCAGGAATGACTTCTGTGAACATTATACGAAATATTGTATGTTTGTCACCCAGTTGGATCTCTCATTTAGGCTCATCAAAACTGGAGTATATTTTCAGATTAAGCTCACATTGCTTCTTGATGGCTCATAATATTTTTCTTTTCTTTGTTTATAGGGTGTTGTGGTTTATGCAACTCGCTCATTTTTTCAGCAAAATCAATGACAACTGGTAAGTTGGTCAAAGAGAAACCATATGCTCAATGTGTGAAAGGGTGTTTTCAGGAGGCCCTTCTGTCCCAGGAGGCTGAGCTGCAGCTGAACGCTTGCTGGGAGCTACTTCATGCCCGAGAAAGGGATAAATCATATCTGGGTCTCCTGGCTCCTGCTGTAGGCTCTTACCTATGTGGTCTTGCGTTCATTGTGTGACCTCAGATAACGCACACAAAACCTCTCTGATTGTCACTTCCTCAGTTGTGGAGTACAGATAGCAAGGTTCCCATCTACGGGGATGTTGGAAGCTTAAATCAGAAGAGGTAACTTGGTTAACCACCTGGTGCGTGTGATAAGAGCTTCCTAAGCGGTAGTGTGGTGGGAATGAATTTTTAAAATGTATTCTTTTCCTTCTTCCATCTAAGCTCCCGCTGGATGGAGAAGAAAAAATATTGCCAGTTCTCAGTGTTCTCAGTGTCTGGGTTTCCTTTCTTCTTTGGGAAACTCAGCCTATGCTGTACACGCAGTTAATCTTTCCAATTCCCTACCCCACTCTTGGTCCTCCCAAGATGGCGGCTGGGTGTTGGTAGAGGCACAACTTATGGGCTCTTGCAGCTGTCAAGGGTGGACTCTGGCTGGTAAAGCACGGCCCCACCTTGCTCATCTAGCACTCCTCTCAGCAGCTCTGCACCCACCGGGGGTCCATGCAAGAGCTTCCCCTTTCTGTGTTCAGGCTATAGGAAACAAGAAGAGTTTTCTTAGAACCACCTACTACAACTTCCCTCTGTGGCTTCTAATCTTTGGTTCTCATACCTTGTTGGATCTGATAGCCAGAAAGCAAGCTAATCTTCTGGACCGGGAAACACCGCGTGGCTTTTGTTGGGAGGAGTCAGCCCCTATTCGTGACACCCCTAAATTCACCATTTCTATGAGGAATTTTCTGAGGGGAGACGGCAGAGGAGCAGGGCTTCTGGTGGGTCCTTCTCATCTCCTTTCTTTATTAGCTTCCCACAGTTTTTTCTCTTCCCTTGGGATAGGTATTTGCCTTACGCCACAGCTTAATGAAAACTCTACCTTCCAGTCTTCCAAACTTCCTGCAAAATGTTTTTATTGAGCTATGATTGACGCATAACAATCTATGCAAGTTTAAGGTGGACACGTGTTGACTTGATACATATATTGAGAGATGACTACCACCACGGTGTCCACTTCTTCTTGTCCACATCTTCATCACCCCACCTGATTACCTTTATTTTGGTGAAGATATTTAAGATCTACTCATAGGAACTACCAAGCATATACTGCAGTATTATTTTGTTTTTAAATGTTTAAAAACATTTGAACGTTAAAAACATCCCATGGCCGATGGGACGAGGCAGGAGAGGTTGCCAGGTGCCCTGTCACTCGGGTTGTGGTTCCGGTTTGGGGCGGGTTTGAGTTGTTAGCAATTGAACCAGAGGAAGAGGGTAATGGAAAGCTGAGATGAGAGACCGCAAGTGATAACGTGCCGGAAGTCTGCAAAGCACTAGGCAGCCTCTGCAGATGAAAGAGGAAGCTGTTGACAAGAAAAGAGATACACTGGAGGCGCCAGTGCAGGGAAGGGAAATAAACAAGGCATGTTGTAGGAAGCGCAGAGCCTGACTCTCAAGACCCTGAGAACAATGCATCCCTGGGAGTTGTTGGGACTCCTTATAAAGCGCTTCCCCTCCCTACTGATCGATGTTGGCGTTACCTTCCACTCCTCCTTTCTCTCACATCCTGTGTCCAACCCACTGGCAACTCCTGCTGACGTCACCCTCAGAACAAACCTCCAATCTTGTGCCTTCCGCTGCTCTCAGCTGGGCTGGCCCATCAGCGTCACTCACCTGGACAGGTGCAGCGCCCCCTCCCTGGCCATCCTGCCTCTGCCCCTCTGAGACCGTTCATCTTCCGGCCAGAGGGTCCTGTTAAAACCTCCGTCGTGCTGTGTGCTGCCCCATGGCCCCTGTCACTCTGATAGAAAGCCAGGCTGTGACAGCAGTCTAGCTGGTCCTACACTGATCTGGCTGTGTCCGCGCCTCCCCTTCCCCCTGTGTCGTCTGCTCCAACCACACCAGCCTCCTGGTAATTCCACAAAACCACCAGGTGTGGTTCTGCCCCTGGGTCCTTCATGTGTTTGCTGTTTCCTCTGCCCTAAGTACTTTTGTAGCTCACTCAACTCCCTCTGGTCTTTGTTCCAGTGGTACTTTCTCAGGGAGGTCTTCACTATTGAGCACCTGCTGTGTACCAGGCACTGTTCTAGGCACTCAGCAAACAGCAGTGAATGAGACAGGCATAAATCCCTGCCTTCCAGGAGCTCAAAATCCATCAGAGAAACAGATATAAAATAACCAATTGCAAAAGTGTTTTACAAAGAATGGTCTTAGAAATTGCCTGAAAATTGATTCCATCTCCAACCAGATCTACCTCTTCTTGGGTAGTGAAAATCACTCCCTCCAGGTTTTGACAAGCCTGGGGCTGCCAATCACCAGCTGTGTGTCCTTGGATAAGTGACTTAACCTCACTGAGACTCAGTCTTCCACATCTGTATATTGGGAATTGTATGACTTTCCTACAGCGACTATAGCAAATTACCACAAACTTTACCTTACAGATCTGGAGGTCAGAAGTCCAAAGTGGGTCCTGCTTGGCTAAGATCAAGGTGTGAGCAGGGACGAGTTCCATTCTGGAGATTCTAGAAGAACCTTTTTGCCTTTTCCAGCTTCTAGAGGTTACCTGGATTCCTTGGCTTGTGTCTCTCTTCCTCCATCTTCAAAGCTCGCAATCACTGGCCAGGTCTTTCTCACATCGTGTCACTTTGCCCCTCTTGGCTTCATCTTTCGGTTTTAAAGACCTTTGTGATTACATTGACCCTGTCTGGTTAATCCAGAATAACCTCTTCATCTCAGGACCAGCTAATTCCATCAGGATCATCAGTTCCCTCCTGCCACACAGCACAGGTTCTGGGGTAGGATGTGGTCATCTCTGCAGGCAACTGTGTGACCAAGTGTGTGACGCCAGACGTCCAGCTTCAGCTCAGGTCATGATCTCACAGTTCGTTAGTTCGAGCCCCACATCAGGATCTCTGCTGTCAGCATCAAGCTGGCTTTGGATCCTCTGTCTCCCTCTCTCTATACCCTTCATCTGCTCCCTCTCAAAATTGGTAAATTAACATTTACAAAAAGGATATGATTGGGGCACATGCACCGCAATGTGTATAGCAGTGCTATCAACAATAGCCAAAGCATGGAAAGAGCCCAAATGTCCATCAATGGATGAATGGATAAAGAAGATGTGGTTTATATATACAACGGAGTATTACTTGGCAATCAAAAAGAATGAAATCTTGCCATTTGCAACTATGTGGATGGAACTAGAGGGTATGATGCTAATCGAATGTAATCAATCAGAGAAAGACAAATATCCTATGACTTCACTCATATGAGGACTTTAAAATACAAAACAGATGAACATAAGGGAAGGAAAGCAAAAATAATATAAAAACAGGGAGGGGGACAAAACACAAGAGACTCTTAAATATAGAGGAGAGACAGAAGTTACTGGTGGGGTTGTGGGACGGGGGATGCACTAAATGGGTAAGGGGCATTCAGGAATCTACTCCTGAAATCATTGTTGTACCATATGCTAACTAACTTGGATGTACATTTTTTAAATGATTTTTTAAAAAGGATGTGGTTATCTTAGAAGGCCATTATTCTGTTGACCGCAGGAATAATAGTATCAAATAAGTTTCTTCCCAATCACCTAGAAGCCTGCCTCCAACTCTGGCTTTGTTCTGGAGCTCACAGTGCGGTGGGGGAAATGATTACTAGAAAGCTGACCATACAAATATTCAAGCAACTCTCATTATGACATGTGTTATAAAGAAGGAGCACAGGAGGCTATGATGAGAGAGCACAGAGCACCGGGGAGATTTTGGGGTGAAATGCCACTTAAACAAGACGTGAAGAATGAGTAGGAGCTGGCCAGGCAAAGCAGAGGCAAAGGGTATAGACGCTCAAAGGCTCTGGAGCAGGGAGTCTAGAAATGGAGAGTAACATGAGATGTGGTTTAAAGATGCGGTTGGGTCTGGTCACTGGGGCTCTGTGGGTCCTGTTTAAGTGATTTGGATTTTAATTCTGAGTGCAACAGGGAGCACTGTAGGCAGAGGTGGGGGGTAGATGACCAAATTTGCATTCAGAGATGACTGCTATGTGGAGAAGAGATTGCAGGGGACAACGGAGGACATAGGGATGTAGAAGCCACGACAAGCGTAGCTGTGGTGACGGAGAAAAGTGGGTCGGTGTCAAATACTATCTGGGTAGAGAACCCACAGGGCTTGGGGACCCACTGGGTGTGAGGGTGAGGGCTAAACAGGTAAACTGAGGTACACAGAGGAGAAATCACCTGTCTCCCAGAGCTGGACTGGCTAGGATGTAGTTTTGACTGTTTCCATAGTAACCAAACAACTTAGACATTTATTTCTTAGAAGTTCATTCTTCTTGTAAGTCTCTAACTTATAGGTGGAACAGCGTGACCAGGCTGGCCAGTCCATGAGATCATTCCATCTCGTTGCCGCTCCATCCCTAGGCATGGTGGTTTCCCAAATCATCATCCTCGGGGTTAAGGATAGATCAGCCCCCTCTGTCCATGTTCCCGCCCAGGGGGAAGGGGAAAAGTGAAGTGGACAGCATGTTTATTCTTCTTCTTAATTTTTAAATGTTTATTTATTTTTGAGAGAGAGACAGAGCACAAGCAGGGGAGGGGAAGAGAGAGGGAGACACAGAATCTGAAGCAGGCTCCAGGCTCTGAGCTGACAGCACAGAGCCCGAGGCAGGGCTCAGACTCACTGAACACGAGATCATGACCTGAGCTGAAGTCAGACACTTAACTGACTGAGCCCCCCAGGTACCCCAACATGTTTATTCTTTTCAAGGCCATGCCCAAATGGTGCACATATCACTTCCACGCATGCCCATTGGCCAGAACTTGGTCACATGAGCTGCAGGAGCCCCTGGGAATGCAGTCTCTAACAGGATGATCATGTTACTAAAAGGAAGAGGGAGAGAGAGGTCTGCAAGGATAGCTGCCTTCCTCCACTTGGAAGTTTACTGCTGGGTCTTTAACCCAGGTCTTCCATGCTCCAAAGGCTGAAATTTTGACTAAACTCTCGTGTCTAGATCTCTAATGCTCTTGGTGTGGTCCATGGACCAGCAGCATCAGCATCATTCAGGGACTTGTGAGAAATGCAGAATCTCAGGCCCCTGCCCAGACCTGCAGAATGCGAATCTTCTTTTTCCAGATCTGGGATGTGGGTGAGGCAGATACTGTTGGTACGAGGACCACACCCAGAGTAGCAAGTGTCAACATCAGTGCCACTCACATTCTCATGTGCACACAGACTGCTCAGGGGTCCTGTTGAACTGCAGGTTCTCATTCATCAGTTCTGGGGCAGGAGCCTGAGATGTTGCATTTCCAGCAAACTCCCAGACAGTGTCAATGCTCCTGGCCCATGAACTTCTTTTGAAACAGGAGTTTCAAAAGGCCTTGGACCTAGGGTGTCCAAGGTCTTTGACAGCACTGAGCAGTTTCTCAAGACTGCTGTTACCACAACCAGGGGGCTTAAAACAACAGAACTCTATTCTCTCACTGTTCTGGGGGCCAGAGTCTGAGTCAAGGTGTGCACGGGGGCCATGCTTTCTCTGAAGGCTCTAAGGAAGTTTGCTCTGTGCCTCTCGCCCACCTGGGGTGGCTGGCGTTCCTTGGTGTGGCTTGGTTTGAAGGCAGATCGCTCCAGTCTCTGCCTCTGTGGACACGTGGTCCCAGAGCCTGTCCCTGTGTCTCTCTTCTCCTTTTCTTGTAAGTACACCAATCCTATCAGATTAAGTGACCACCCAATTCCAGTAGGACCTTACCCTAACCTTGGGTCTCAATTACATCTTCAGAGATCCTGTTTCCAAATAAGCTCACATTCTCAAGGTCCAGGATTTAGGGCTTCAGCACATTTGGTGGGAAAGGGAGTATATACTTCAGCCCACAACAGTCCCCTTCACCCTGTCTTGCTAGTTCCCCGTGATGCCCACCCCGGAGCTCTCATCCAAGCTCTTTCTTCTGTGCTGCCCAGATGTGAACGAGTGTGAGGATACCACCGTGTGCCCGCCTTACGCGACCTGCACCAACACTGTGGATAGTTACTACTGCACTTGCAAACAAGGCTTTGTGTCCAGCAATGGACTGACACAGTTCAGGGACCCAGGGGTGACCTGCAAAGGTGAGTATGCACCCCCTCAAACCTGCCGCCATTTTGTAGGACTGTCAGGTGCAAGCTGGCTGGGCAGTGGATGTAGGTACTTGTTCTTTGTACCAAACACTATTTTCTCCCTCTTTTCCACCCTGCCCCTTTTTATATTTCTTTTTCTATAATGACAGTGATCCCTGAACACTAAAAATTTCAACCATTTGGAACTAGCATTAGGATGAAAATAAAAGTAAAAATCATGACATGTCAATATCCAGAAATAACCACTGATTTTATTTTGGGAAATATTCTTGTGTTTGTCTCTCTGTGAAGAAGACAAGAATTTCTAAAATTCACTGAGTGCCAGGCCCCCAGTGAAGGGATTTGTGTGCATTTTGATATTAAGGTGAGTGTAGGCATCATGATGATCTCCATTATGCAGATGGGGAAACTGAGGCTTGGAGTGCTAGAATGGCCTGGTCGTGGTCCTGTGGTTGACCTGGCCTCCAAACCAAGTCTTTCCAACTGTCAAGGCAGTTTCTGAACCATGCCACCTATTTGCCAACTCTAGTTGTGAGGTGTTGGGGAGATGTATTTACCCTCTCTAAGCCTCAGTGTTTCCATCTGCAGAATGAGTGTATAAGAGTACCTACCTCAAAGGATAGTTGTGAACACAAAGTGCAATAAAGTACGTAGTGTGCTAGGCACACGTATTCTCCCAAGAGCTGCTATTCACACAAGTAATAGAAACTGACATAACCCCCTGAATGGGGGACATTCTTTGTCTCTAGTTCTTATATTTATATTCCAATTCTCTCCTTTGCAGTCAAGATCTGACTGTGCCTCTGCATAAGACCAAGGATAATCGAACTCTTATGCAAAGGGCCAAGTAGTAAACATTTTGGAGGTTGCAAGCTGTGTGATCTCTGTCATGACTGCTTACTCTCCAGTCATAGTGCAGAGGCAGCCATGGATGATACACAAATGGATGGATGTGGGTTTGTTCCAATAAAACTTTATTATTACCAACAAGTGGTGGGCTGGATTTGACCCATGAGCTGTAGTTCGCTGGGCTCTGAATAAGATCATTCATTTCTATTACAATATCCATGAAACCCTCAACTCCTTCATCCTTGAGTTAGAGTTCATGGGTCATTTGATTAGCTACTGTAGTCCTGATAGACCCTGGGTTTTGAATTTGGGTTGAAATCAATATTCCCCCTCTAGAAAATAATGGATACTTCAGCAAAGATTTCATCCACTTTATGCCTTTGACCCAGTTTGGTGCCTAATACACTGTGAGTAGTCAATAGTTATTTGCTGAATTCTTTATGTCAACTCCAGATTTAATCTTCCATTTTCAGCTGTTTCTAGTGTTTTACTCTTCAAACAAAAGTGGGATGAACATTTCTGGGATCTGATCTTGGTGTCCAAGAACAGCTCCTGCTTTTTATCTAGAAGCACAATTTTCTGGGAGGAGCTATAAGAGACTTTCCTTGAGGTTATATTTGAATGTACGTAGCAAGTACATAGCAAGTATTTAGGTGATGTGGCCGACAAGGGCTGATGGAGACTGGAGCTGGGCTTCTCCATGGGACCATGACTGCTTGATTTTAAGTGTCTCTCAATACTCTGTGAGTAATTCTTCATTACTACTCCTGGGTAGATACGTAGTACATCAAACTGAATACATCAAAACTGAGTACATCAAAGAAGGACAATCATTTATTTTGTTCATAAACGTACCTGCCATTTGAGTTGAGTTCGGTGACTGTGGCTGGTCTCTGTTCCATGCAGCGTCAGATAAGTTTGCTCAAGTGGGGCCAAACAATCCACTTTAAATGAGGATATGCACAAGGCTGGTGAGCTGCTGCTGCCTTGAGCTGGCTGCTCCACTGGGTCTTGGGCCAGGGCTCATGGATCTCCATGTGAGCTGCTCTTTCACGGCTGGTTGGGAATCCTCATGGCTGGTTGGGATTCCTCATGGCTGGTTGGGATTCCTCTCATACGAGCTAAGCTCTAAGAATGAGCATCTCAAGAGAATAAGGAGGGGGTGCCTAATTGTTATGACCTAGCGCCACCACTCTCAGAGTCCCAGGATGCTCAGATTCAAGAGGAGGAACATAGATCCTACTGCCTGCTGGAAGGAGTGTGAATTTATAAAACGAAGGGAAGGGTATATGGCATGGATGACGTGGTTTCCACCACCTTTGAAAATACAATCTGCTACCCAAAATGAAGGAAATCTGTAACTCCAACTCTTTCTGTGTCCAGATGTAGATGAATGTTCTCAAAACCCCAAAACATGTGGCCCCAACTCAATCTGCAAAAACCTGCTGGGGAGGTACAAGTGTAGCTGTTTGCCTGGCTTCTCCTCTCCCACTGGAAATGACTGGACCTCGGTAAAGCTGGGCCGTTTCTCATGCAAAGGTAACTCTCTCAAGCATGGGTCTGTGGTGGACAGTGATCACTGGGTGGTCCATGTGTTTCTCACCTTAAACACACAATCTTTGGTCTGCTCACTCTCCTCCACTGCTCCTCAGACATCAGTGAATGTCTCTCCATTGCAGTCTGCCCAGAGCATGCTAAGTGCGCCAACTCCTTGGGAAAGTCCAATTGTAGCTGCCATGTTGGATTCATCTCTCACAACTGTGAGATCTGTGAAGTTATAGAGGACCTGCTTTCTTTGTGTGCCTACTCATTAAAAAATAACCACCTCACATCACGATGCTGTGAAGTAGACATTACGTTCTTCATCCTGGGGATGAGAAAATTAAGGCTCATATCATTGGAGCAACTTCCCCAAGGATAGACAGCTGTTTAGAGGAAGAGCCAGGATGAAAATCCAGCTGCAGGTCTACTCTGAGTCTAGCAGTGGGTTAGATACTTCTTGAGGGTAATGGGGGGGGGGGCTCTGTCGCTAGAGCAATTTATTCCAACTGGTGGTGGTGAAGGGAGATTGTGGTGCTACTGTTCCCTAGTGAGAAGAGGCCACAGATGCTACTAACCACCTTGTGATGCCCAGAACAGCCTCCCTACAATCAAAACTAATCTGGTCCCAGAGGTCATTAGTTTTGAGGTAGAGAAACTCTGTCCTAGGGGGAGCTGAGCTCAGATTCAAATTTCAGAACTTTTTCCTAGACAATATTTGATTCAAGTCCTCTGGGTGACTCTCAACCCCCACACCCCACACCTGCTATCATAAATCAGTCCTCAGAGCGTGGGGAATTACTGGCTAAATAGGTCTTGAATGCCCATTCCTCCTCATCCGTGGTTCAGGCTTAATCATTATTTTAGCAGCCTTCTCCATGAGCCTGTCCTTCCTCCAGTCTTGTCCCCTCAAATCGATTCTTCCAAACCACAGCCAGAATTTTATCACAAGATGCAAGGGCTCCATTGTCCTGAGTCTGGTTGAGAACTATTGTTCTCCATGCTCATTTGTAGGGAAGGTGACTTCATCAAGCAAGGCATGGCGAGATCAAGCCCTATCACATCTCCTTGGAATAGAGTCAGAGATATTTGAAGTCCTCTCTGATTTTTTTAAATAGTTTATTGTCAAATTGGTTTCCATGTAACACCCAGTGCTCTTCTCCACAAGTGCCCTCCTCCATTGCCACCACCTCACTTCCTCTTCCCTCTCCCCCTTCAACCCTCCAGTTCGTTCTCAGTATTCAATAGTCTCTCAGCTTTTGCATTCCTCTCTTTCCCCAACTCTCTTTCCCTCTTCCCCTCCCCCTGGTCCTCCATTAAGTTTCTCCTGTTCTCCCGTTAGACCTATGAGTGCAAACATATGATATATGTTCTTCTCTGCCTGACTTATTTCACTTAGCATGACACCCTCGAGGTCCATCCACTTTGCTACAAATGGCCAGATTTCATTCTTTCGAATTGTCATGTAATACTTTATTGTATATATATACCACATCTTCTTGATCCATTCATCAGGTGATGGACATTTAGGCTCTTTCCATGATTTGGCTATTGTTGACAGAGGTGCTCAAATCAGAGAGTGCTGCTATAAACATGTACCCCAGTGTTCATAGGAGCACTCTCTGATTTTTCTGATATATTTTAGCAGTTAGTTATTGTTGAAAAACAGATCACCTGAAGGACAGTGGCTAGAAAGAAGCACCATACACTTGGTTTGTATTCTGTGCACTGGAAATTTAGGTTGGGCTCTGCTGGCCAGTTGCCTGGGTCTGTACTGGGCTTGTTCCTGTGTCTGTGGTCACCAGTGTGTCAGCTTCTTATCTTGGCTGGGTTGCATCACATGTTGGGTGGGCTCCTCTGGGATGGTCCACCTCTCTTCCACTTTGTTTCTCATTCTTCATTAAGGTAGACTAGGGGCTTGTTCATATGGCAGAATTAAGGGGCTTAAGAATGAGCAGAATCAAATAAGTCTCTAGAAGGTTCATTTTGGAACCAGCATGATATCAACTCTGCTATGTTCTAATGAACAGTGAAACTCAAAGGCCAGCTAGATTCAAGGTGTGGGTTAACAAGCTCACACCTTGAGCCATTATAAAGGAGGAGTGGCAAAGCCACATGCACTGTGCCATCTGCATCCCATGGTGTGGGTGCAGGGAAAAGTAAAGGAGCACAGCCATTCTATGTTCATCTGTTTGGGGGCATTTAACACCCTCCACATGTAGACATTGGATCAGAATTTATTCTCATGGCCATGCCTCACAGCAAGGGAGATGAGGAGCAAGGGGAGGACATGCACAGTGAATCTCTGTTTGCAGTCTCCTATTCTCATTTCCTCATCTGCTTTGTCTTGGGTTTTCATCTCCACTGGCCAGATGTGGATGAATGTGCCAACCCTGGAACCTGCCCAGAGCATGCGACTTGCCACAACCATCCTGGAAGCTACTCTTGCATCTGCAACCAAGGATTTGAATCCAGCAGTGGGAAAACGAGCTTCCAGGGCCCCGGAGAGACATGTCAAGGTAGGTGGGAAGGGCCTGTTGAGAAACCAGGTCTGAGTCTGCATGAAAGACATCCGTGGTGGGCAAGGGGTCAGAATGAATCTGGGCTGAGCTCAAAGCCCTCATCTGCTAGCTGATGCCTACAACTGCTCATCCATTCATTCATGCACTCATACAACAAATCCTTCCTGAGACCTACTATATGCCTGGCACTATTCTCAGGTTGGTGGATACAGAGGTAAATAACACAGGCAAAGCTGTTTGTTCTCCTAACTCATCATCTAGTGTTGGGGGAGATAGATATCAAAATCAATGCATGAACATATGGGTGCCGGGAATAGTTGAAAGAGATCATGATAAATAAGGCAGGAAAGGTGGACAGGCAGTGCTTGAGGCGGGGGTCAACTTATAATAGAGTGAGTGGTAAGGAAAGGCCATACTGAGAAGTTGGCATTTGGGTAAATGGGTGAAGAATGTGACAGAGTGACATACTGGGTTACTGATGAAGGGAGTTCCAGGAGGGGGAGCAGTAGGTACAGAGACCTGGAGGCAGGATCTCAGGCAAGGAGCTAAGGTCTTTTCTAGTGTACTTAGTGTCTTTGCAACACCCTGATGGTCTTAGTCGTGTTTTATGCCCATTTTACAGAGGAGGATCCTGAGCCTCCATTGTGGTAGAACAACCCTTCCAAGGTCAAATAGATAGGAAGTAAAGGACAAGGTCAAATAGATAGGAAGTAGTGGAGTCAGGATCTCAACTGGCCAGCATTGACTTAAGCCCAAATTCCCAGTCTCTGACTCAAGAGAGCCTGCAAAGTTGTTATCTGAACATCCAGAACCAGAGGGAGCCTGATTTTAAATCCTGGGTGCCTTTCACAGGCTGTGTGACTCTGCACAATTGTGAAGCCTCAGTTTCCTTATTAGAACAATGGGAGTAATGTTAGTGTGCGCCTCACAGAGCTGCCGTGAGCATTCCTTGAGGAGTCTTCTCGGCACCAGTCACAAAAATCCTCAACATGTTAGCAGTTAATTTTGTGTTATAGTTAACAAATGCTTACCTCATACTTGTTATTCTCTGGGCTCTGTTCTGAGTCCTTCACAGATTAAACCTTATTTAATTCTCCAAACCACTCTATTGGGCAAGTACTATTCTTATCTCTCTCTGACACATGAGGCCACCAAGACACGCAGAGGAGAACTATCTTGTCCAGTGCATGGCCAGCTTGGGGCCCCCAGAACATAACACTGCAGACAGGGCAGTTTCAACAGTGAGAACTATTTTCTCTGCTTGTGGAGGATGGAAGTCTGAGTCCACAAGCAGGATACTTGAGAAGGGCGTCCTCATGGCTTCCATCTGACTGGTTACATTCTGGGTCCTCATGGACAGTGAGCTCTGGTGTCTCTTCCTCTCGTTTTAAGGGCACTAATCCCATTTTTTAAAATGTTCATTATTTATTCTTGAATGAGTGAGCACCGAAGGAGAAGAGTGAGAGGAAGAGAGAGAGAGAGAGAGAGAGAGCGCGTACTTAGAGAAGAAGTAGAGACACAGGGAATGAGAGAGGAAGACAGGTTGAGAGAGAGAGAATCCCAAGCAGGCTCCACACTTTCAGCACAGATTCCAGCGCTGGGCTTGAACTCATGAACCATAAGATCATGACCTGAGCTTAAACGAAGAGTCAGACTCTCAACTCCCTGAGCCACTCAGCCTCCCAGGGCAGTAAACCCACCTTAAGACCTCATCAACATAATCATTTTGCAAAAGCCTCATGTCCAGATACCACGTCATTGAGTTGTAGGGCTTTAACATATGAATCTGGGGGGACAAATTCAGTCCACAGCACCCAGTGACACAAAGCTAATCACAACCAATAGGGACAGAGCCAAGTTTAGAGCCCAGGCTGTCCATGCTCTCAACCCTCCACTTGGATGCCTTTCAGTTATTATTGTTGATAACAGTTTTTCTTAGGGGGAGGCATTGCAATTTATCAAGGAGTGAGGGGGAAAGACAAATGTGGGATAAACATTACTGTGATCTGATCTTGGTGTCCAGGAGCAGCCACTGATTTCAATCTAGAAGTACAATTTTCTGGGAGCAGCTATAAGAGACTTGCCTTGAGGTTATATTTGCATGATAAGTACATAGCAAGTGTTTATTTGACATGGCTGACCAGGGTTGAAGGACACTTGAGCTGGGCCTCCCCATGGGGCCATGACTGCTCAATTTTAAGTGTCTCTCAAATACTCTGCAAATAATTTTTTATTACTACTCCTGGGTAGTACATCAAACTGAACACATCAACATTGAGTATATCGAAAGTAGGACATTCATTCTTTTTGCTCACAAACATATCTGCCATTTGAGTTGAGTTCAGTGACTGTGGCTGGTTTCTGTTCCATGCAGCGTCAGATGAGTTGGCTCAAGTTGGGGCAAATGATCTGCTTTATAGAGAGCATATGCACAAGGCTGGTGAGCTGCTGCTGCTTTGGGCTGGCAGCTCCACTGGGGTCATAGGCCAGGGCTCATGGATCTCCATGTGAGCTGCTCTTTCACAGCTGGTTGGTATTTCTCATGGCTGGTTGGGATTCCTCACATACGAGCTAAGCTCTAAGAATGAGCATCTCAGGAGAATAAGGAGGGGGTGCATAATTGTTATGACCTAGTGCCACCACTCTCAGAGTCCCAGGATGCTCAGATTCAAGAGGAGGAACATAGATCCCATGGCTGCTGGAAAGAGTATGAATGCATAGAATGAAGGAAGGGGCATATGGAATGGAAGATGTGGTTTCCACCACCTTTGAAAATACAATACGCTACCCAAAATGAAGGAAATCTGTAACTCCAACTCTTTCTGTGTCCAGATATAGATGAATGTTCTCAAACCCCCCAAACATGTGGCCCCAACTCAATCTGCAAAAACCTGCTGGGGAGGTACAAGTGTAGCTGTTTGCCTGGCTTCTCCTCTCCCACTGGAGATGACTGGGCCTCGGTAAAGCTGGGCCGTTTCTCATGCAAAGGTAACTCTCTCAAGCATGGGTCTGTGGTGGACAATGACCACTGGGTGGTCCATGTGTTTCTCACCTTAGACACACAATCTTTGGTCTGCTCACTCTCCTCCACTGCTCCTCAGACATCAGTGAATGTCTCTCCATTGCAGTCTGCCCAGAGCATGCTAAGTGCGCCAACTCCTTGGGAAAGTCCAATTGTAGCTGCCATGTTGGATTCATCTCTCACAACTGTGAGATCTATGAAGTTATAGAAGACCAGCTTTTTATTCTGTGCCTACTCATTAAAAAATAACCACCTCACATGACGATGCTGTGAGGTAGACATTACGTTCTTCATCTTGGGGATGAGAAAATTAAGGCTCAGACTGTGGGAGTAACTTCCCCAGGATACACAGCTGTTTAGAGGAAGAGCCAGGATTGGAATCCAGCTGTGGGTCTAATCTGTGTCCAGCAGTGGGTTAGACAGTTCTTGAGGGTAATGGGGGGCTCTGTCGCTAGAGCAATTTATTCCAACTGGTGGTGGTGAAGGGAGATTGTGGTGCTACTATTCTGTAGTGAGGGGAGGCCACAGATGCTACTAAACACCCTGCGATGCCCAGAACAGCCTCCCTACAATCAAAACTAATCTGGTCCCAGAGGTCATTAGTTCTGAGGTAGAGAAACTCTGTCCTAGGAAGAGCTGAGCTCAGACTCAAACTTCAGAACTTTTTCCTAGACAGTATTTGATTCAAGTCCACCGGGCGACTCTCACCTCCCACACCCCACATCTTTCATAGGAAATCAGTCCTCAGAGCTTGGGAAACTACTGGCCAAATATGTCTTGATCTCCATTCCTCCTCTTCCTTGGTTCAGGCTTCAACATTATTTTAGCAGCCTCCTCCATGAGCCTGTCCTTCCTCCAGTCTTGTCCCCTTGAATCCATCCTGCCAAACCACAGCCATAAGTATATCACAAGTTGCAAGGGCTCTATCGTCCTGAGGCTCGTTGAGAACTATTGTTCTCCATGCTCATTTGTAGGAAAGGTGACTTCATCAAGCAAGGCATGGAGAGATCAAGACCTTATCACATCTTCTTGGAATGGAATCAGAGATATTTGAAGTCCTCTCTGATTTTTCTTTTATTTTTTAAATAGTTTACTGTCAAATTGGTTTCCACATAACACCCAGTGCTCTTCCCCACAAGTGCCCTCCTCCATTACCATCACCTCCCTTCCCACTCCCCCTCCCCCTTCAACTCCCGGATCATTTTCAGTATTCAATAGTCTCTCAGCTTTTGCATCCCTCTCTCTCCCCAACTCTCTTTCCCACTTCCCATCCCCATGGTCCTCCATTAGGTTTCTCCTGTTCTCCTGTTAGACCTATGAGTGCAAACATATGGTATCTGTCCTTCTCCACCTGACGTACTTCACTTAGCATGACACCCTCGAGGTCCATCCACTTTGCTACAAATGGCCAGATTTCATCTTTCAAAGTTCCATGTAATACTCCATTATATATATATACACCATATCTTCTTGATCCACTCATCAGGTGATGGACATTTAGGCTCTTTCCATGATTTGGCTATTGTTGACAGACTGCTCAAATCAGAGAGTGCTGCTATAAACATGTATCCCAATGTTCATAGGAGCACTCTCTGATTTTTCTGATATATTTGTAGCAGTTAGTTATTGCTGAAAAACAGATCACCTAAGGACAGTGGCTAGAAAGAAGCATCATACACATGGTTTGTATTCTGTGCACTGGAAATTTAGGTTGGGCTCTGCTGGCCAGTTGCCTGGGTCTGTACTGGGCTTGTTCCTGTGTCTGTGGTCACCTGTGTGTCGCCTTTTTATCTCAATAGGGCTGCATCACATGTTGGAGGCCGGGTGGGGGGGTGATCCTCTGGCATGGTCCATCACTTTTCCACTTTGTTTCTCATTCTTCATTAAGGTAGACTAGGGGCTTGTTCATATGGCAGACTCAAGGGGCTTAGAGAATGAGCAGAAGCAAATAAGTATCTAGAAGTTTCATTTTGGAACCAGCATGATATCAACTCTGCTATGTTCTATTAGCCAGTGAAAGTCACAAGCCAGCTAGATTCAAGCTATATTCAAGGCATGGGGAAACGAGCTCCCATTATAATGGAGGAGTGGCAAAGCCACGTGCACTGTGCCATCTGCATCCCATGGTGTGGGTGCAGGGAGGAGAAAAGGAGCACAGCCATTCTATGTTCATCTGTTTGGGAGCATTTAACACACTCCACATGTAGACATTGGATCAGAATTTATTCTCATGGCCAAGCCTCACGGCAAGGGAGATGAGGAGCAAGGGGAGGACATGCACAGTGAATCTCTGTTTGCAGTCTCCTATTCTCATTTCCTCATCTGCTTTGTCTGGGGTTTTCATCTCCACCGGCCAGATGTGGATGAATGTGCCACTCCCGGAACCTGCCCAGAGCATGCGACTTGCCACAACCATCCTGGAAGCTACTCTTGCATCTGCAACCAAGGATTTGAATCCAGCAGTGGGAAAACGAGCTTCCAGGGCCCCGGAGAGACATGTCAAGGTAGGTGGGAAGGGCCTGTTGAGAAACCAGGTC
>PJEM01014256.1:0-36148 GCA_004023845.1 Helogale parvula
ACAAGACCTCATTGTGATGCTGAAATAAGGATCTATGCACGTGTTTAGAACAATTCCTAGCACAAATAACATCTCAATAATTGTTGGAGAATATGATTCTCAATTTTACTGCTACTACTGCTTTACAAGACAACACTTCAATTAGGTGACGTGATACAATTATATATACTTTGCAGATATAGATGAAGGATTAGCACTGAATTAGAGCATTAGAATCTCAATGATTCTAAGATGCTCATTTTCTTACATTTCAATATCTCTGATATTGGAATGCAATTGATATTTCAAAACGTCTTACAAGCATAACTGGCAGGATTTTGAAAAAATTGTATAAATCGTAAATACCAGCTCAATTTGTACATTATTTTTTATGGTCTATGCATTTTTGTTATAGTTCACTGAGTTTTTCTGTCCGGAAAGGAAATTCTGCTGTCTTTTGTTTTGTATAAACCAAACATGATTATAGAAGCAGTATATGACAGCATTGACTAATGTCAGAAATAAAAATGGGTAACATTTTTCTCTGGACAATGAGTTTTAGGGGCAATGTATATTTAATTTTACTTTTCTATATATTTGTGTAAGACACCCATTCTTGTATAGGATACAACATGGTGATTGTATCATGCAGCACTATTTTATATTCCTCTAGGAAAGAAAAATACTTTCAAAAGATATCATTGATTGTAAAAACGCCACTTTACTTCAGGGTTATTAAAATGTGGAAAAAACTTTGCATCTTAGAATCAATTAAATATATTATTACAGAACCTATTTTCTATAATTTTTGTCATTTATTTGGAATAATCTAGTTCTTGGTGGATGGGTTTTGATTCCCATGTATCTTTCCATCTTTCAGCTGCTTGTGAATATGCTGACACAGTTCTTTTCTCTCCCCTCTAACAGTAAATGCAAAGAGCTGACTAAAAACAACCAAAATTAAGTTTTTACTATCTTATTTCGCGGCTTCATCCCAAGGGACTTAAGAGATTTACTATTGCAGATTTTGCCCTAAATGCCTAAGGTGCTTGGTGAACATGCTATTCTGGTGTGCTCCAAAAGTTCTAGAATGAATAGGGACTAAAGTATATGTCAGATGAGTTAGATTTTAACACAGTTTTATAGACCAACTTAAAAATTTTCCAAACCTAGAAAAAGGTAAGCAGTTTTGAAAGAGTGAAATAAAAGATACTGAGGGTGACAAGTCTACTACACCAGGTACATATTCTCAGTATTAGTCAGAAGCATGGTTTCCAGCTGTTCTTGAATTTCCAACTAAGACAACTGAGCAATTTCTTTAACTTGTACCCATTTTCCTTCAGTCTTCACATGTGCTGGCATACCCTGTCAGGTAAAACAAACAAACAAACAAACAAACGAGAGAGTAAGAGAGAGAGAGATCGATTTAAATAATGGACTCTTTCTTCAATCACTATTAATTTGAAGTATTTTTTCAACATCTTTAGGTTTTATTTTGTTTTTGAAATAGAAGGTCAGTAGCTCACCCATCAAAAGTATGACGGTTCTGCTCTTGAAGTATTGTACGTTACTGAGTTATGTTTCCCTCCGCTTAGTTCACACTTTATATGTAGACTGAATAAGAGGACCTTTTACTTGGCTTCAAAGTTTGAAAGCTACTAAAGAATTAGCCTCCTTTAGGCAATATCCCAGGAATAATAATATGTGTAAGAGACACAGATTAAAACATTTTCATGAATTTTGTCTTCTTGAAATGCTTTGGCTCAATCAATGTTAATTTAAATAAAGCGCAACCTCTGTATCTCTCAAAGGGGGACTGTGGGGAAGCAGAATGGATCCTGGACAGAAATCAGAAAACCTGGTTCTACTATGAGATTTTCCATGTATTCCTGATGTCTCTCATGTGAAGAGTACTCAATAAATATCCATATAGCACATAGATTAATTAATAACTTACATAGAAACAATATCTTGAGCTCTATCCTCATGTTCCTCCTCATGTTACATCCATTCAAAGTATGGATGTGGTCATCACTGAAGACATTGCAGAAGAGGGGAGGGAAAAGAATTAAAGTTTACTGAATGCATCTCAAGAAGCATGCTCGTTATAACCTCAGTTAGACTGATCAGAAAAAAAAATAAGTATACTGAACCGATCTACTTTAACCAAGGTCATTCATGTAATATATTTGGAAAATTTAGAATTTGGCTCTGACAAAATCTGGATTTCCCCAAGTTGGGGGTGATTGAATTATTAACTGTCCAGTACCTCTTCCTCTAGTAAATGACTCAATTGGATTGGATGTTATGCTGCATCCTATTTTGCACTCTTCAATACTGCCTACTTTTTAAACCAAATGTATGTGTATTTATTCAACGAAATCATAAAATCTCAGGACTCTTTTAAAAAACCATATCAACTTAATGATCTTTCAAGTTGTGTGTGTGTGTGTGTGTGTGTGTGTGTGTGTGTGTTTAAGTGTATTCATTCATTTTTGAGTGAGAGAGAAGGAGGGGCAAAGACAGAAGGGGACAGAGAATCTGGAGCAAGCTCCGTGCTGTCAGCACAGAGCCTGACGTGGGGCTTGGACTCATGAACTCTGAGATCATGACCTGAGCCTAATTCAAGGGTCAGACACTTAACAGTCTGAGCCAACCAGGCGCCACTCAATTTCATCATCTTTTATCACTCCATTTTTTTATAACCCTTCCTGTTGTTTTCTCTACCCGCCATTATTGCATGTTATGGTATAACTGAAAGTTATAACTAAAAGACTTCAAGCTCATGCTAGCTATTAGCTATGTAAAATTTTTTTAGACTTGTGTGCCATAGTATTTCAAGACAGAATTAAAGTCTCTATTCTATGTACAAAATATTGTGTATTTATTAATGTGTACTATAATAAACATAATGATGGCAAACCTTAATTTGTTCTTTGTGTTTTTTTGACATATAATCCATGGTAATGTCTCTCCTAAGATAAAATTTGCCATTTTAAAGCACATAAATCAGTGCTTTTTAGCTTATTCACAGGGTGTGTATCACTATCATGCAAACCAGAACATTACTATCAACCAAAAAGGGTAATGCAGTACACATTTGTAGCTATACTTTAATGAGTATAGTCCACGATTAACCACTTTGCTGAGCACTTTATGTATAACGTATTGTTTAATACTGTCAGTAGTTCAAAGTTGGTATATAAATTTTGCATATCTATTGTGTAGGAAAATTGAAATTAAGAGAAACTGATTAGATTTAGTAAGGACAGAAGTTCTCAACTACCATCCACACCTCGTAGACCTGTTTTGTGTGTAGTAACACGCCAGTTCTTTTCTTTTCCTGAAGATGAAATTGACCTAAGGAGGGAACTTCTTTCAGATAGAAATAAAGGAGACTTTTAAAAAAGATACAGGAATCCTATCTTCTTTTCTCCATCTTTATATTTCAAGAGTGAATAGCTTGACTTTTCTAAGAGAGTCCTGACTGCAACTCTATTTTTCGCTTGTCATCTGATTATAAATCAGAAGACGCATATTTGCAGTCTATATATATGAAAATCTTACCTATTTTAGATTTACTTCTGTTGGAAACATATTCATTTTTTTGCGTTACAGCTGGAAATTCCATTACATTTTCCTGCGGAAACATATAGTGTTTAGGTGGAGATGACATTGTCCTACTGGTCAAGTACAACCTTGGTAGTTCTAAGTTCATTTTGTGAATTATCATCGGGATGTAACTTTTCATCGCGCACTTTCTATAGAAAAAGGTGACTGTCCAAACAATAAGGTTTTAAGTAGTCCTTTCCTTACAGATTACCAGCTACTTAAAAACATGGTTGAATAAGTGAAGTAAGTAAATGGATTAATATATGTCATTATTTTCAAATTCCCTGTACTGCCTGGAAGAAATGATCCTAAATTATTGCAAACATATTATAATATATTGACGAATATTTGGTTGTACTTTGGGAAGCACTTAAACTTTTCAAAAGAGGTAGAATATATTTATTGTCTGGAAGCTGTATATTTACTTGAGAAATTTTTATATTGAAATCTCACATCTACAAACTTTTCCATGTAGTTACCCACTTTAGAGAGAGCTACGATGATCCTATTGTCCTTTGCAGTAAATGCTTTTTTGTTTTTCCACTGGTTCCAGGTGCTTATCTCATAATTGTTGCAATGCTAAGCAGTCATTTCCTGCGGGCACATTCAGTTATAAAACATTGAATCACTCGCTTCTACCTAAAAGGCAAGATGAGAACTTAATTTCCTCTGGGTGTCCTGTGAAGAGATATTGGGGAAAGTTCTCATGGCACTCCAGATGATCAGTTATTACAATATTAGTCTCTTAGTGTTACTAGATTTCTTTTCAGTGCCTTCCTTCCCTACAACTCTCTGCCTGGGTTTGATGGGAGGCTAGATTTATAGTGATACAATGAATAAACTACACTCTGAAGGATCAACACTGAGAACAAAGTTTGCCCACATCTTCAATAGATGCTGTAAAGAAGGAAAAATAAAATCCTTAGCATAATTGGAGGATCTAGTAATACTACTAGTAGGTATTACTTTAATGTAAATTCAGAATTTTAGAGATGAAAGTTTAGTCTTCATACTACCTTTAAGTCACAGTGAAGATGAACATTTCCAGGTGGGAGAAGAATTTAAACATAAGATGTGTGAAATACAAATACATCTGTGTGTACAAAGTCTAGTTTTGAAAGAGTATAATTTTTGCTACCTCTTTAACATATATCTTATTTTTTCGTTTCTAAAAAAGATGTAAATCTAAAACTTGTTTGAGCCGGGGGAAAAAGCTTTGTTTATACTTTGCTGCTTGGTTTGCTTTTTACTTAAAAATATTTCCCCTAGCAACTTTCAAAAGGCTTACAGCAAAATAGTTCAATGGTCAGCAAAGGATACTGCTGAGGCCTCACTTGGAGTCATGTTAGAGGTCAAAGACCACAGTTTATCCTCCCTTAAAAATGAGAACTGCTGTAAACTTAGAAAAAGCACTTAAATCCTGAAGAGTGGGTTCATCTTCAAACTACATTTTCAAAGGAACAGTTAAACAAAAGTGTTTATATTTTATTTATCATTAAAAAGATACAATAGAAAATAAGCTAGAGAGTTGTTAGAAGGGCTACAGTTGATCCCTTCAACCTTACTGGATCTAATGTTGGGGAGGAGGACCTTCCCCTTCCCTCTGGTCCTGCTGGAGGGACTTCGAATCAAGTTGACATTAGGCAGGGTAACAGACTTACTAGGGGTATGTAGGAGGAATCTACATAGAAATGAATCTCCAAAGGCAATGAGGCAACTTGAAGTTTATCTGAGTTAAAGAGAGGGGTAGGGGTCTGAGTAATCAAAGGAGAGAAAACTCAAGAGGGTGACAAGGGATATTGGGGGGAAGGCAAGTTTGCTCTCATGCAGCTAATGTCCTTTCTTAAAAGGGAGCCTCTGTAGCTCTTCCTTTTGCAGGCTCTCCTTTCCAAAGTAAATTTAGGCAGTTTGGGAGGAGGCAGAAAGTTTTCCATGCATCTGCAGTAAGTTTTTCAATATTTCTAACTCAAAATAATATTTTATGGCAAAGTGACATATTTTGGGGCATCTCATCCTGCACTCCTTCAGTCGGTACACATGGGACTTGCATGCTTAATGTACTTAACTTCTTTCCTAACAACAAGCAAGAAGCTCTTCATTTCCCGAACTTGAGAGTCCCAGCATCGGAAGTATTTGTCTAAGTTTTCTCCTTGGGAAGGGACAGAGATGAGGACCATTCTTGCCCCCGAGGCAGGCAATAGTTTGAGCCACTGCTTAAAGGACTGAACTCCAGAATATGGAGTTTCCTTCAGTGGCCATCAGAGTGACTGCAAAGGACAGGATGGTTGGATTGTTCTGCTGACAACTTCTAAGATACTGTGGGAAACAAACACCCAGACAGTGAGTACTGATGTCAGATGAGTCATGCGCTGTTTTATACAGTCATCACATGTACCTAGAATTACAAATAAGTCTACAGCATTTTTTATACAAATGATATAATTAGGCCTTTTAGTATTGGACATTGAAGGACCAAAGTAACGCCATGACAGGCTTCAAAGAAGCCTCAGAAACTAGAAGGCCTAAGTTCCTCTTCTGCCTGGAGTGACTCAGCAGCGGCTGAAAGAAAAAACGACCCATACCCACCTACTGCCCTAATGAGCACCACCGCTAAGCCAGGGCCAATCATAAGATGCCAGAAAAGTACCTGACATTCCGGCTACCTTTTAGGCACGTTTAGGTTTAAGTTAGCCAATCACCCTGGGCCGTACCAACCTCTGCCAATGCGCTGTCCTATTATAATGTAATCCCTGCCCCTCACCCCACCTTTCACCCCATCCCTTGCCCCCAACTGTAATAAATACCCTGGGTGACTGATGATAGGGCTCTCAGGAGGGATCCACTGCGTTGATGAGGTCTGAGAGTCCAAGATTAAGCCCGAATAAACCCCCTTGGCTTTTGCATAGGTGACTTAGACTCCCTGGTGGTCTTGGTTTTGGGAGATCCTGTGATCTGGGCATCACAACATCTCATTTGTCACTATGAAATTCACCTATTTGCCAGCCCTTCTTAAGTGCCACTGATGTGTCAAACCCTTTACCCGCTCTTAAATATTTGTTATTAGAATATTTCTTTAAATTGTTTTTCTGAGACCCTGGCCACTGATTTCAGTACACTGAGTTGATCTTATAGGTTTTGAAAAAGACCACAATTGGATGTTCATATGCTGCTAGGATTTCATTGATTTTAATCCTGTAGCCTAGAATTCTACACTGTGTTGGCTGTAACCAGATGGGTGAATGACCATTTAGCCACATCCTAAATTTCATGAAGCAGAGTGTAGAAGCTGGCAGTTCATCAGGTACTGAGATATGCTTGGAGAACTCTCAAAAACATTACTGATGACCTCTCAAGAAACTGAGAAAACAGAACTTTTTTACCTACAAATTAAAGGTTAAGATGGTTATGATTAACCTCTTAAGATTAAGAGGTTAAGATTAGACAGCTTCCCCTGATCCTTTCCCACCTTGTGAGTTGTTGTGGCTGAACAAACAGTGGGCCTTTGTGTGTGCATGTATGTGTGGGGAGGGGGGTTGTGTGTGTGCTTGCAATTGTGTGTGTGTGTGTGTGTGTGTGTGTGTGCGCGTGAGTGTGAGTGCCGCGCCCATGCTTTGATGGTGGAGGAGGTGTGTGCGTGCATGTGCCAGTATTCGTTATCAGTCTTTCCCACTTTCCACCCTGTAACGTGCTTCCTGGGCTTTAGTCATGATCAGCATCTTAACCCCATTCCTGCCTGTGTCTCCCATGACATATTGCACTGCATGGGGTCTTTCATTTCTCAGTGAGAAAAAATTGAGTAACCAACAGAAACAATGGCTTTCAATGCAGAACTTGATCTTATAGTCTCAGGCGTAGGTTCCTGAATGCTATTTCTATTTCAGAGTGCTTAAAAATATCACCATCCATTACCACTCACATGAAGGGTGTTTTGCCATTCAAAATTATGTTGGCCAGGTTCAGTAGGAGATCATTTCATTGTAATTTTTCTATTTCTCGCTCATGTTAATCAGGATCTTGAAATTAATTGGTCGTCTAGGTTTCATCGACTCCAAATTTTAACTTCCTGCCACATCAGTTAAATAATGCTGGCTGTATGCCTCAATACTGACGATAAGTATAAAGTACATAAATATAAATGCATCGACAAGTATAGTATTATATTTTATGCATGATATTACCTACAGAAATGAATGGAAAAGAAATTCTAATATTTTATTACTAATCTTAATGAACGGTCATGTACCACCCCACCCTACCTCACAGTCAGAGAAGTCACCCCTTACTTTGAAAAGCACTGAAATGAACTTTTCCAGACTATTCCAAATCAGGACTATGTTTAAAGCTGTGTACTTTCATGCTATCGTCCTAAGTGTTTTTATCCAGGAGAGCTGAAGTTCTTATTGATATTTTCTATGTATGCTAAAATTTCTGAGTTTTATCTACTATGTTCTAAGCATATTGTGTTGAACTGAACAAGGGCCAGCAAATCCCATGGAGCAAGTTTGGTTTATCCTGAATTTTGTAAATAAAGTTTTACCCTAACAGATCACACCCATTTGTTCCATAGTGTCTGTGTCTAATTTCACACTCTAGGGCAGAACTGAGTAGTCGTGAGAGACTATGTGGCTTCCAAAACATATTTATTATCTAGCCCTTTACAGAAAATGTTTGCTGACACCCAAACTAATCTATCAAAATTGTGTTTAGCTAGTGACACTTATAAACAGAAGAGTATTAATATTTAGCATTGCTAGCAAATATTGCCATGCCAGTTAATGTAAATTAATGAGTGAGTGAATTATAACCATGATTTAATGATAGATGAACATGTAAACAAAAATAGAATCAGTCATGAATTTAAATTTCACATAGTTCTATTTAGATTATATTTTTCTTTTTCTTTTTAAAGTCTTCTCACAATGTAACAGAAATACAATTTGGGTGAGCTTATTAATTAATTGAAAATTTAATTGTAGAGTTTCCAGTAGAACATTTGGCATTATGCTAGGTACTAGAAAAAGAAAGGAGAAAAATAAACATTTTCTCTAATTCAGAAAGGATCCCTAGACATAGAAAAAGCATGGATGGGGCGCCTGGGTGGCTCAGTTGGCTAAGCATCCACCTTCATCTCAGGACACGACCTTACGGTTTGTGAGTTCGAGTCCCACATCAGGCTATGTCTTCCCCTGCTTGGACTCTCTCTCTCTCCCTCATCCCTCTCTCTCTCTCTCTCTCTCTCTCTTTCTCAAAAATAAGTATACATTAAAAAAGTTTTTAAAAAGGAAAACATGGATGACCGAATCACAGCAGTTTTTTCCCTAAGTATCATAATATGAGACCTAGCAGAACTATGGTGTAGTATGATTTACATGTGTTTTTACATATCTTCCTTTGTCCTTAAAACCCTAGGAAGTGGGTAATGCACCTTCCATTTTCTGTGTTTTCAGACAGGAGAATACAGGATTAGGACACTTGCGTCATCCAAAGTCACGTGACCATTAAGAGATTAGGTATGACCTTGAGCCCAGTTCATGAGATAACTATAAACTAGTATTACCCCAGTGTTGACTCATTTGTAAGGTCATTTATTAGCATTATCTGCCAGTGTCAAATAATTTGAATTTGTATTTATATTTTATGTTCTCATTAAAACTCTATGCTTTTATTAGAGCGTGCTGTATAAACATCAAGTTACTGACAGGAATTAGCACCCTAAGCTGTTTGGTCAGGCTTTGAGAAGCAAATGGTTCAGAAATACCATAAATCCTTCTTACGCAGGCCTTATATACCATATGCTGTCCTTTTCAAAGAGCCACGAGGTGAAATGTAAGATATGTATATGACCAGCTACCCATGTACTGAGGGTAGCTAAGAAACACAGACAGGATGCCTATAAGGGACTTCCAATCCAGCAGGAAATCAAATTTAATCTGACATGAAAACTGAAATTATTATTAAAAGATGACATATATGAACAGGTTAGACAGAAGGATATAAGAAATCAGAAGACAGTAATATCCGGGGACTAAGAGGGTCAGGGCATACTTTAAAGATAGTATAGACGTTATAAGATGCAGAATATTATCATAGGTAAAAGAGGTAGAAAGAAGAGAGGAAGATATACTCCAGATGGAATTTCTTAGCTTCAGAATTTTATTCAGAAACACAGATTTAGAAGGTGAAAATAATTTCTAATGTCTAAATCCAAGATTGATGGTATGTTATTTTTTTCCCAAAGAGAGACTGACAGGGTACCTGGGTGACTCAGTTGGTTGAGGGTCCGACTTCAGTTGGAGCCTTTCATTGGGCTCTGTGCTGACAGCTCACAGCCCGGAGCCCGCTTCAGATTCTGTGTCTCCGTTCCTCCCCCACTCTCATTCTGTCTCTCGAAAATAAATAAAGATTTAAATTTCTTTTAGAGAGGGACTGTCATTATTTCGTTTTATTTTGAATAAGCACTAATGTGACCAAATATTAAAATTGTACCACTCACAATGAAAAGAAGGTGGTGTGTGTAGGTATTTGCGGTATGAAGAGATGGAGATTGCTTTTTAGCATAGAGTGTCATTTAACAAACCTTGTCATGCTTAAATAAACATATGCTACTAATTAGCATATCAGTTTTGTGAACTGTACTTCTAAACACTTAGGACTGTCAGGGCTCAGAGATCATCTCTGGAGAACTTTTTGGCCCTAGGGACTCCCAAATGGTCAAACTCAAAATGCACATAAAGTTTCTATATAAGTCACTCTCCCTTTCTCTCTTCTCTCCCGCCCTCTCCCTCATTTGGAATCCGTAGTACTTGCTCTAAAACCTGACAGTAAATTTCTGTTTGATGGAGTTACTTCCTGCCAAGTCCTTGTAGCCACAAAAACCACACCCACATTTTGCAGCATAATTGGTGCCTGTTTCTTGTCAACTTGAAGGCAGCAACTTCTGCATGAGATCATTGCTCATAACACAGGGTTGGCATCCATACTACCTGGTGACGTCCTCCAGTCACAGGTCAAGCATGCCAGTCCATTTGATAAATGTGAAGATGATGACACTTTTGAACCTTACCGACTGATCAGTTAAAAGCAGTGTTTGCAGCCTTAACAGATATCATTCTGGTTTAATTAAATAATTAATTCCAAGAAAATAGATTTGTGAAAATTTCTTAGATCAAGGCTATCATGAAATCATAGGTAATAAGGAAGACATTTGGAGGAAGCCACCACCTTTGCAACTGCCAAAGCAAATCAGCAACGTGGATTTATTGTTGGCATTTCAGAGATAGAATCCTTCTCTTTGCCCAGTGAAGGTTAAATGTTACCCTTAGCCTTTCTCTAAATCCTGTGTCACTTAAGTCTAAACTTTTCAAGTTATTACAAAGCATGGGTTATGATGAGTGGTTGGATTAATTAAGAAATACTGTTACTTTTGTGAGTAGCTGACTTGGAAACTCCGTCTGCAACTTTATAAAAGCAAGCCTACTAATCCACATAGGATTACAGGAAAGTATTTAGCAATTAAAACTAAAAGCCACAGGGCACCTGGGTGGCTCACTTGGTTGAGCGCCTGATTTCGGCTTAGTTCATGATCTCAAGGTTCGTGAGTTCAAGCCCTGTGTTGGGCTCTGTGCGGACAGCTCCGACAGCCTTCTTCCAATTCTGTGTCTCTCTCTGTCTCTGCTCCTCTCCTGCTCCTGCTCTGTTTCTCTGTCTCTCAAGAATAAATAAACATTATGAAACAACACAAAAAACTAAGAGTCATAGCCAGTGTTATTTCCTTACAGTAAGAATACTATAAGTCCCATTTCACTTTGTTTTATAATTCATTTAAATCTTTTGGGAAAGTCAGCAATATCTGGAGATTAATTTATTGATGGATGTGTATTAGAATCTTGTCATATTTAAAACCTTTTCTAAAATTTAAGAATTAATATTTCTTTGAAAGGAATACTGAGAAGCATGCTTATTTTTCCTCATACTTTTACCTTAACTAGATAATGGGAACAGCAGATATTTTTAAAATGTAAAAAAGAAACACTTTTGTGGATACTTCATGTCATTTACATGGTCAGTTTATGAAACACTGTAATGTTCTTGAAAGATCTAGCTATCATGTCTTAAAATAAGAGATAATGGTTCCTAGTTGTAAAAAACCACCTTGATATACTGACATCATTACTTTCCATTATTAGTATATCCATTTGTTCCACTATTTTTGTGATGTTTTTTGAATATTCACACTAATAATGGTATGTCTACCTCACCATGAAATTAATTTTCATGATGATAGTTTTATCATTCTCGAGAGCATAAAATGGTAATTTTATCTTTCCTCTTTGCAGCCCTAGTTAAGGAATAAGAACTCCTGTGAAGAACAGAAATGGTATTATTATCACAGTTTATAACTGTCTATAATGTGTATGACGTAACAGGGTGATGATAAAGACCACCAAATGCCGAATACAAGCGAGGCAAGAGTTTATTTACGATCAGGCCAAACCTGATCCCCCTGGCGTTAAGGGGCAGAGAATGGCCCCAAACAAAGGTATCAGTGAGCTTATATTGACTTTCGCAAGGCAGCAAACATCATCATTTAGTTAACCAAATAAAGGTCACAGCATTTCAGGACAGCCAGTTACATTTTTACACACAGCCAGTAGCTCTGGCCGGACCCTATCGCTTTTAAAGTTCTTTGTCTTAAGAGGGTCTTGAAATGACCAGTTATAGTCAGGGACTCCAGGTTCTGTGAGACAGTGAATACGTGACTTCCCACACGTATGCTTTGCCTGGTCAGCTTCAAATAGGGGGGTGGGAGTGCAATTTACGTTCTAAGTTGTCTGTTTAGAAAGCAGGCGAATTTACGGGCGAGGTTAGCACCTTCTGATAATTCCAACAGAGAGCCACATAGGGGTCACTATGTAGTTGGTCAGAACAGTGAACAGAAAGATACATTTGCAAAGCAATTTACAGAAGCCAAAACAGCGAGTTAATGGTTTTCAACTTTTACTCAGTTTGCTAACCTATAACATTCCCCACTCCTGTTTGTTAGTAATTCAAATCCTTGAACACTTTTGTCCGGTATTTGAGACAGTGGGACATATTGGCCATGCAATACCATGAGTTTTATAGTCCCTATTTTCTGGTTTATGAACTGAATCAGACATTTTATTAGGCATGGTCCTATGATGGAAGCCAGGATGAGAAGGACAAGAGGGCCAGCAAAGGCATTAGGAGAGTTGTTAGCTATGGAGACCAGGAAAGCACGGATTTATAGCAATTTTTATTATTTTGTCTCTGTTTTTCCTTTCTTAGTCGTTGTCTGATCTGCTTCAAGCTCTGCTTGATGATTCTTGAATTATTGACATAGAAACAGCATTGTTTTTAAGGGCCACATAAGGCCCTCCTTGTTGCAAAATGACAGATCTAAGCCCCTCTGGTTCTGAAGGACCACCTCAGCTAAAGAGTTTACAATACCGTGGTTGTTGTTTTTATTTAATGGGGAACAGAAGACATGGATTTGTTGCCCCAGCACCTAATTATGACGGACAGACTTCACAACGTCCATGCATACTACTGGAATGTACAGGTTGTCCAGGACCACTTCAAGAATCCTTTCTTTAATCCTTCAATGTGTTCAGCGCCCTTTTTAAGGTTTCCAATGACCTCTTATTTTCCAAATCTAACGTCACTGCTATTCCTACTGATGTTTATAAAACAGTCACCATATTTGACTACTCTACACTTCGGATTATTGTCTGTTTGACTTTTCTTCTCTCTTTTTGTTCTTGCTTTTCATCCTACCTATCTAACCCTTTTACTTGTCTTTTGTGGGTGTCTCCTCCATTGTCTTCTCTCTCACCCATTCTCAAGGATTCAATTACCAAAATAAGATTAATGATGCCCACGTTTGCATCTCTGCTTCTCAAGTGGCCCAGAAACATATTTCCAATAATTTCCTGGAGTCTGCAGGAGGCCATCCCTCCTATTAGTGTGAACAGTAGTCTTTTCAGCAGCAGACCTGACCTATGGTGCACGTGTGACGTCACTGAAGCACAACCCCTCCAACTCCAGTGTCCTGTTTTGACTCATTTAAATGGACTGGGTTGTTGGCAGTATTCATAATAATTATCAATAATTACTTATTTTGACAAAAGGCCAGAATCATACAAAAATAACTGAACTGAAACATTATTTGATAATAAAAATTATGACTGTGACCATGTGTAGGGAAAATGACTTTTAGAAAGATATCTTCCTTTACAGTATTATTTTTCTACTGTAATCACTTATGGATAATAATGCTATAGATGAATTTAAACTTGGCACATTTCAGTGTATTTTGGTTTAGTTTTGGATTTTGATTAGGATATATGTAGACTTCTAACATTTTCAGTGGTTCTCTACTCCTCTTGTGGAAACCCTAATCTTTGTAGACTGGCATTTATAGCCTTACATGAACTGACCCAAATCTACCTTTTCAGCTCTTTCTTTTCTTCTGCCCCATACAATTTACATTCCAATGGAGTCAGCTATTAAAAAAACATTCAAATACTTGAGAGTCCTACTTCAGTAGTAGAATTATCAGAGACATTTCTTATATATAAAATAACATTCATACTCTCTGCTTGTATCTTCACAAATCATGCTCATCCTTAGCACAAAGCCCTCTTTTTCATCGAGTTTTCACTGGAGCATAGGTCAGATTTATCTTCTCTTTACAGCAATGATAACAGCATAATATGTCTGTAGTTCATTTGAAATATATGTTTCCTACTTAAGTGTGGGCTTCCCAAGGTCAGATAGAAATGTCTTCCTGGCATTTCTAAACCTGATGCCCAACACCTAAGTGTCACTCCCACGTTTGCAGAAATGGACTTGCATTGACTGCAAAGATCTGTCTATTGTGTGGACACAACTGCAAAATGCAAACTAGGAGAATATAGGAAGGGATTATCAATATAAACGCATCCAGTAAATCTGTTCTGAATTGACAGAAATACTACAAGGAACCATGCATCCAGACAATAAAAGGTATTATACTGAAGACGTAACTGTAAGAAAAAATAACCTGGAACTATAGGGAGAAGATCGGTCATCTCGTTGGAGCCAAATCAGACCTTAAGGCAGAGGAGCTGGAAATGGAAATTGAAGCAGTCTGGGAAACAAGACTCCCGGACCTTTCTTTATAAATAATTGTACAAAGTAGGTCAGCACTTCTTAGAAAAGTGGAGACTGAGAGCAGAGAAAATCCAGAAAAGAAAGGAAAGAATAGATCCCTTAAAGCCCTATAATTTAGAATCAAATTCAAGAAAAGAGAAGTCAGAGGGATAGTACTGTCCAGCAGCACAAAACAAGAACAAGAATTGCATTTGGTGGAGGCTGGGCTGCAGGGGAGGTCGTGGGATCTGCTGCAGGGTTTGAGAGGGAGAGAGGGTGGGAAATAATGCAAAATTCTAGAAAAACAATGACTGTGTTTTCATTTTGGTCCCCTGGGGTTAGTATCTAACAGTACTTAAAGCGTCAGAACCCTGAGGTAAAAGATGACCAGCCAGCCTCTGAGTTCTGTCCTTAGAAGCCTGAGGGCCTAACCTGACTCCATTAAGCACCAGATTCCTTTTAGGAGGAAGAGGAACACTAGGAGTAGTTCCAAGCATTTGAGAAAAAGAAAAATGAGAACGTTTAAACATTTAGCATAAAGCCTATTCTGGAAAGGGCTCAATAAACATTCACTATTATTTTCACTCTTTTATGGTTTTTTAAATTTATTTTTGAGAGACAGAGAGAGACAGCCCAAGCAGCGGAGGGTCAGAGAGAGAGAGAGAGAGAGAGAGCGAGAGAGAGAGCGAGAGAGAGAGAGAGAGAGAGAGAGAAAAGAGATACAGAATCTGAAGCTGGCTCCAGGCTCTGAGCAAGCTGTCAGCACAGAGCCTGACACGGGGCCTGAACCCATGAACCGTGAGAACATGACCTGAGCCCAAGTCAGAACTTAACCGACTGAGCCACTCTGGCGCCCCTCCTTTCAATCCTTAATACGCTCTATATTTTAGCGACTTCTGGAAGGCTTTCCTTCTCCCAAATGCAGGACTGATTCCCAAATATTCAGGCACCACTTTAAAATTTTTTTTCTGTTTTAATTTTGAGAGACAGAGAGAGACAGCACAAGCAGGGGAGGGTCAGAGAGAAAGGGAAATACAGAATCCAAAGACAGGCTCCAGGCTCTGAGCTGTCAGCACAGAGCCCGATGCGGGGCTCGAACCCACAAACCGTGAGATCAGGACCTAAGCCGAAGCCGGACGCTTAACTGACTGAGCCACCCAGGCGCCCCACTCAGGCACCTTTATACATTAAACATTCCCATTCTTGTATACCAGTACAGAGAAAGGTGTGATTGATTACATATTTTCTTCATTACCTAAATACCTTTCATTATATACACACATCTGAATAGAAATGTTTATGTAGGGGGTATGTCAGGTGGGGAATGTTCAAGAAGAGCACAAAAAAGGTCAGAAGGTGTGGAAGATCAACTACTTCACAATTTTGCTCATGCAGGCTTAAGTATACAGTAGGGTGTATCTGATCACCGACCTTCTCATTCACAGCCTATGGAGGATCTTTGCATAGTTCATGTAATGTGGAAATACAGGTAATTATAATCTGAAAATCAAAGACACCCTGGAAAAATAAAGACCATATTTAATGATTGTAATATTTATTTAATTTTGAGAGGGAGACAGAGCGCAAGTGAGGGGCGGGTAGAGGGAAAGGGACACAGAATCTGAAGCAGGCTCTAGGCTCTGAGCTGTCAGCCCAGAACCCAATGCAGGATTCAAACCCATGAACTGTGAGATCATGACCTGAGCCGAAGTCAGATGTTGAGCTGACTGAGCCACCCAGGAGAGCATATTTAAAAGTTAAGAGATGGCGAGGATTCTGCTGTACATTGGCCTGATAGCTCATCAAGTACACACTATTGTGTTATCTGTTTAGAATAGCTACATTGATAACGCTGTACAAAATAGAGTTAAAAAAATACTAAGGCACCATTCATCACTGAAAATGTTTATATTAGTGGTCATCAGTTAAAACTGGGAATACTTATTCTTAACATATTTGGTAATTGAGTGCCTTTTAAATACATGATTGAAAGTAACTTTTTATTTATTTGTAAAGAATGGAAAATAAAGAAAAATTCTGTCTATGGAAGAACGGACATTCCATGAGCTTTTTCAGAAATTATGGGATTCCCACGACAAAATGTTTACAGCTACTCCATTCTAATATATCATTAACCTTTATTACACTGAAGAGTTTTCTTAGCTTCTCGTCACTTTTTATGCTGACTCCGTTTACCTTGATTGTTGACCAGGAAGTAATAAAAATTTTCACCACGTGTACATACTTGAGTATATATTACTCTCTTTATATTAATCATTGACTTTAATTTATCGAGCCCTTTCCTGCTATATGTGAGCACTATGTTAAACACAGGAATGAAAAGAGTCAAACACAGAGGACAGCAAACTCCTTTTCTAGCTGGATGTAGAGGACTTCCTGAGAGGAAACACTGGAGTAGAAATGAAGACCTTCGCTGCTCCAGAGCACAGACAGCTCAGTTACACTCACAGTAAGTGGAGCAATTGGCTGGTTGATCTTAAAAGTGTGTGTGTGTCGGGGGTACTGGGAAGGGGGAGAAATAAATAAGAAAGAGGATAAGGTGAAGTCCACACCGCGACAGGAGATACGTAGTAGATCGTGTTTCTGTCTCTTGTAGTTTTGAGAGCAGGTGAGAATATTGAGCACACTCTGTACATGGGAGCTGCATCCCCGGGGGCCAGAGGCCAGACTGTGGTAGGCAACCGCCAAGATGGCCCCTAATGATGCCTTCCTCCTGGCGTTTATGCCCTGGGCAAGCCCTTCCCACACTGGTCTATGTGGCCAACAGTACAGCAGAAGTGATACGAGGACACTTACATGATGAGGTAATAAAAGCCTATGGCTTCTCTCTGACACCATGTCTCTGTCTCTCTCACTGTCTTTCTCTGTGTGTGTGTGTGTGTGTGTGTGTGTGTGTGTGTCTTTCTCTCTCTGTCTCTTTGTTTGTCTCTCGAATTAATCACTCTAGAAGCAGTAAGCTGTTACGGCCTAGGGACACTCTGACAGCCCAGGGAGAAGTCCAGTGACAAAAAAATCTGAGTTTTCTTGCATAGGACCAGTGCTAGTAAAGTTGAGAAACTAGAACATGAATGGTAGACAAGAAGATGTGGGAGAAGAATGGATCACCGAAGGGGTGAAGGCAGGTATTCAGATGGCACAGAGGAACGGAAAGAGGACTCCCAGGGGTAAGGAAACCTAAAGAAATGTGGAGAAATTCATCAGACAAATACAGAAAGTGCAACGAACATGGAATCTCTAGACTCCTAGAGCTAAAACACTGGATCTGTGTCCAATATTTACTCTGAGGATCATCAGAGTATCCCTAACTCACATTTCAGACACATAATGGCTACATCATAGCCTGGGTGACTCTGTCAGTTAAACATCTGACTCCTGATACTGGCTCAGGTAATGACCTCATGAGTTTGTGAGGTCAAGCCCCACGCTGGGCTCTGCGCTGACAGCACAGAGCCTGCTGGGGATTCTTTTCTCCCTCTCTCCCTGCCCCTCTCCAGCTCCTGCTCAGTCTCTCAAAATAAATGAATAAACATTAGAAGAAGACACATAATGACCACCACACAAAAATGAAATATAAAAGGATATACATGTGTACATAATATAAGTCATTGATACGTAAGTGCATAACTAACATAGATCACTTAAAAATAACATGAGCTAATGTCAAAAGTACATTACAGAAGAACTAAGATGAACATATTGTGTGAAAAATAATTATCATAAACTTAGCATAATAAAAATTATATGTGAAGTAGAAAAACAAGTGATGTATTCACCATATTAGATGGTGACAAATAAAGTTAACTAGCATACACCTAATTTTAAATGTGTGTACAGGGAATATTTAAACTTTAAAAAATGAGTCCGATAAATGCTAATCTTCAGTTGAAAAATAGGTTATATATTAAGCTTAGCATTTGCATTATCGCTATACTCATTTCTTGTACTGGGATTAAATTTGTTGGTAAATTACTTCAAAGTTTATTACGTTTTCCTATACATTCCAAAAAGGTATAAAAGTATAAAAGAGAAATACATATATGTATCTGTGTGTGTATATGTGTGTGTGTATATATATACATGTGTGTGTATATATGTGTATATGTATATATTTTTTAGGTAATGTTTTATCAAAACTTATACAGAGTGTGGCGATACCTAAAACTGTTACACTGTTGAATTCTAAGACTGTTTCAGACAGTATTACTTATTCCGTCATCCTTGTGTAGCTATGTACATTCCTTACCAAGTTTCCAATATTATCATACATCCTCCTTTTAACAAATATTTTAAAAGAATCTCTTTGCAATATTTGACCCAATTAGATCAGTGTGGCCATTTTAAATGATGTCCACAATTTCTTTAATACTTTTCTCTTCAAAAGGTGAAAATTAATTTACTGCCCCTCAAATGTAGCTGAATTTATATTCATTCTAATGAATATAATGTGGCAAGAGTGATACTATATGACTGGACCACACACACACACACACTCGCATGGGCACACGCACACGCACAGGATTTCTGTTGTTTTTCAGTGCCTTTTCCCATCTTTTATTTATTTTTGAGAGAGAGACAGAGAGAGACAGAGTACATGCAAGGGGGTGCAGAAAGAAAGGGAGACAGAATTGACGAAGCAGGCTCCAGGCGCTGAGCTCTCTGCACAGAGACCAACAGGGACTCGAACCTGTGAACCATGAGATCATGACCTGAGCCTCAGTTGGACGCTTAACCAACTGAGTCACCCAGGCGCCCCTAGGATCTCTTTTGGACCACTTACTCTGGGGGAAGCCAACAGCCATGTCATTAAGCAAATTAAGAAAAAAAAGTGGAGATGTGAGGAGGAACTGAAACCTCCCCTCACGACGACTCTCAACTTCCCAGCCTTGTAAACAGGATCCTTGGAATCGAACCTTCTATCTTCTGAAAAGCCAGCAGAAGTCATCCGACTGCAAACTCATAAGAAACGCTAAGACGTAAGCCCCTCCGTAAACCTGGTCTGAATCTTGGTCCACGGAAACTGTGAGCCCACTGTTTATTGCTGTTTTGAGCCCCTACAACAATTAATATCGAATACAATCACCTCATCATTTTATATTCCGCCTTCAGTAAAGAAGCATTGGAGAAGATAGATCAGCTTTCTGTGGGACAAAACCAACAATTTAAAATGCTTACAATCAATTGCTACCTTAGTCTTGTTTTTGATGATGTGTATGTTAATTTTTGAACCTATGTGTAGATACAACATTTTTTATGAGAATGTTTTTACTGATCATTATATATATGTGTTAAAACTTAATTTTAGATTAAGAAAGCATACTGGAAATCCAGTTCTCTCTTGAAATCTCACAATAGAAAATGTGTATCTGGAATGTAACATTTTAATTTGCTCAAAACATTTATTTATACATACTTGGAATAAAATCATTATGATTATAAAATTATGTCCTTTTTTGTGGTATCTTTTCTGGTTATCGTATTCATAAAAACTATAATAAAAATAAAAACAGTGAACAACTGCTAGCTTATTGGAAACAGGAGACTAAATTTATGCGAGTATTGTTTTATTAAATTCATAATGCAAATTAATTAATTTATATACTTAATGGTGCAATCAGATTCATTTTTGAGTTAAAAAGTGAACATATATTGTTTATAAGTAGGCAACCACCGGTTTAAGCATCATTTCATAATCCTTTCATTAATTTATCATTGCTGCCATTTAACTATTAAGAAAACAAGGTGGAGAAGTGAAATTACTTGTAAAAGATCACACATGTATTCAATGGTAAACTGGTTTTCAACCCAGGTAGTTGTAAGCATCCGGATGTCCTAATCTAGAATCCAGTTTTCTCACTTACATATACTGAAGCATCTGCCATGAAAGCTCATAAAAATAACACATATATCCACAGATTCAGAAATTAACATCTGCCACATTAAAGCAAGACTCTCAGTATGGATTGCGCATATTCTAAATTGTTCACACCTTTAAATACAATTAGTACACGAGCAAGTTGCAGTATAATTTTTCATAATTCAAAAGTCTTCTCAAGACAAGCTACCCAATTCAGTCAGCATAGATGTATTAATAATGTCACCCCAGCAGCATTCCCGACAAGCTACTTGGAACTCTAGGAGAGAAAACAGCAAAGTGACAAAATACGTCATTTTAATGGGGTACATACAACTCTGGGGTTGCTGTTACATTAAACAAAGGGTAACAGCAATCTCCAAACTGTAAAGAAGAAAAGAAAGGCAGAATGAAAGAAAGAAAGAAACGTCTTATGACCTTGAGCAGGACTTAGGTGCTGATCAAAATTGAACTGCTTTCCTTCCTGCTTTTTCTATTTCGGCGCTCAGGAACTGGCTGCATTCCCACTGCTATTAGGCAGGATGAAAATAAAAGGCAACCCACATTGCCTAAAAATACACCTTAGTCCCTTGGACAAAGCGCTCTGTCCAGCGGCCCTCTGCTGCCACACTCTCATTAAACCAACGGAGATGTCAGCATCATCTATTTTGTTTGTACTGGAGAGCACAGCGCTTCTTCAGTATTTTGACCTGTCTTCACTGGAAAGGAAGAATTTGATGTGAAAAAGACATGGGTCTGACTTCGTTAGGCATCATTAATGAGTCAGCTAAGGAAGCATCTCTATGGCATAGGAGCAGCTTGTTATTCTTCCCACTATCAATCTCTTTTAATCATGATTCTTTCTCTTTCATTAGCTAAAGCGATAAATTAGAGTCTTAAACCACAGCACTATGCTAACCTTACTAACAAGAAAAAACATAATAAGATTAGCTAGTCCTTCTCATGGAAAATAGAAAAATATAAATAACCTCTTTCATGAAAGAAAAATATAAAATAAACACTCCACTTTAACAACAGTTATTTTTGTTTCCTGTATATGTTCTATCTGTCTACAAAGTTTATCCTATGGCAAGAAATGCTTTCTGACTACTCTTCTATTAGATTGTCGGTGATTAACGTTTTATTCCCCAGAGTAATTCAGTAAGGACCACTTCAATTTTTTCATGCAACCTCGTAGAATTTCAGATGAATTAAAAGTACACATACATATTTATGAAATTATATGCATTGCTTTTTTCTGCTATCCACAAAATAAAATACGTTCATGGTAGAACAGTCTGTGAAATGGATATAATAGCAAAATAAAAATTATTCAAAGTCCATTCCAGATATAATCATATTTTGACTATAATCCCCACCAACATAATTATATAAGCATGTGTTTATAAATATAAGTATAAATCCACCTGATATCTTAAAGTTTAAATATCAAATCTATGGTTTTTTATAAATATATGCAGAAAATGAATCCAGATATTGTATTGTAGCTATATAAAATTTATGCCACTTTACTTTCTCCTCATATTATGTTATCTTACTTTCTTCTCAGTCCAAGGCTGAAATGTTAATTAATGAATTCATCCATATATCCAACTATTCAGCCATCTATGTCCACATACAGATTACAGTCATCTACCCATCCATTCATCCATCCATCCATCCATCCCTCCCTCCATCCATCCATCCATCCATATATACCTGAACTCCACGATTAGATTAATGATACTATCTCCTTAAGAAAAAAAAAAAATCACTATCTTATGTGGTTGGGGATACTGTGGTTAATACGACTAATCAAATGTATGTGCTCATTTCACTTACTGTTGTGGAGGAGACGATTAATAAATAAATGAAGAAATATATAAAATTATTTCAGATAATGATATTTACTCTGAAGGTGGCTCTTTCTGGACAAGGCTGATGTTGTGACCTCAGAGAAATCAAGTCTTTCCCAGACGTTAACGGCCATAGATAAATTACGTGCCCTCAGAAAATAGTCTTGAAAGCTAGGTTCTTGAGCAGTGAAAGGGGTAGGTTTTTCTCAAGCTTTTTCGCCTAGCATATCTAGAGCTAGACCTATTTGGTCCTGATCAATGGAGTAAAGAAAAGTCAGGGTAAGACATCAAGCATTAAAATGCTACTTCTACCAGCTTTTTTTTGCTTTGTGAGCAGAGGAAAGACTTAGAAGGAGTGAAGATATGAAATTAAGGCTTAGTTCCTCTGCATTCCCAACTTGGAGCGATACCTTGAGAATGAAGGAAGTCTCTGCAAGTAATAAGTGTGGGGAGTCAGAAGAACAAAGATTAGCTGCCTGCAGGCAGGGCTGTGTCGGCCCCTCAGGTGCTGTGCTAAAAACTTCAGTTTGGTTCCTCCTTTACCCTGGCCTTAATCACCTGACCCTGTTTCCTAGCAACCGACCTAGGTCAGCTGCCTTGTTTCCCACCTTGAACCTTATATAAGGGGTGTGTGTTTTTTTCAATAAACTGAGGCTTGATCAGGAACGTTTGTCTTGCCTCCATTCTCTGTGTCCCCTGCCCCCCTGCTTCTCACTCCCTCTTTCAGGAGCTGCGTCGACTGACCTGCAGGCTGGGTCAAGTGGCGCCCAACATGGGGCGAACCTGAGTAAGAGGGATCCAGTGAAGAAACCGATCAAAGAGAAAAAGAAGAAGAGAAGAGGTAATGGCCAAAGTTAAAAGATTTATAGGGAGATGGCCACGTGGTGGTCCAGTGCTCAAGATTTATAGGGAGACGGCTACACGGGAGCCTGCTTCGTGATCCAGTGCTCGGGTGAGTGATCGGAATTCTTGGGGCAGGGAATAAATGGTCCCACAGAGACCCTCAGGGGGCGAGGAGTAAAGGTTAAGAAAGAAAAAACAATTATTAGAATTTTTTTTCAGTTCCTCCATGAAGTCTGTCCTTAAGTGTTTTTCTAAATGTAGAATGAAAATAAGGAAAGTGAGTAAAGGAAAGAGATTGCCCAGTTAAGTGTTTTTCTAAATGTCTCAGTCTTGTTTGTAAAACCTCGGTGGGAGGGAATGTGATAGCTTCTGGTGTGTGTGTGTGAGTGAATGTATTGGTCTCCTCATTAGAGGGGGCTCCCTACCCTTTGTTTGTCTTTGCATCACTGTATTATAAGAAATAAGGGAATAGAAATAAAGGATGGGCAATACAGAGTCTGTTATCCTTGTTTTGGTTTGCTGCAAACCCCCCACTCTAGAGATAGTCAGAGTTAGAGAGATGGGTAGGTCAGAACTTGAGAAGCTTTGGGCCATAAAGAGTCTAAAGAAAGTGAACTCTTATTGATATGAAGAATGTAAATTAAGTTTTGAGCCATATGGAGTCTAAGAGGACTCTATATAGCATTTTCTTCCACCCTGAAAATGGCGCCAGTAATCTGTAAGAGTCACCTGTCTAAACCTCCGGAGATAAGCTAGTTCATCATCTAAATTTTAAATGCACATGTGCTTCTCTCTGGGGTATTGAGTGGAAGGCTGGACGCAGCACTGCTTCCTTCCCACCCCGGGACCACAGTGAGACTATGGTCGGCCCATTAGTAAATCTGTGTTCCTTTGCCTTGTGGAAGTGAGGGCTTCCCCATCATTCATTTCCCAGGTTGATGGCTATAATTAGAACTAAATATTGTTGGTCTACCTCAGGGCAGAGACCTGAAGGAATGTTTCCCAGCAGCTGCCGGACTCATTTTGTTCCGGGGAAGAATTCCTTCTCTTCTCTGGACTGACATGGATTGCCTAATTCTACTGGTTAAACAAAACAAAACAGAAATAAGCCTCAAAACTGCTCTTCTGTCAGAGCTGACAAAATTTTAAACTGGGAATTCTTCTCTGCCCCCTGGGGAGCCTCTCCTGGCTCTCCCGGCCCCAGCCCTGTTGCCCAGGGCAACCGGAAGGCCATCGGGTTGCCAATCTCTGGCTGGGGAGAGGCCAATTTGCATAACACCAGCTTCTTCCTCTGCCTTAGGTGAGAAGAAACAAAAAGACCACAAAATCAGTTTTTTTTGCACCAAATTTCGAGGTTAAAATCAACTATAGGGAACAAAGTGTCTTACCTGGGCTCAAGCAAAACTTATTCAGTGTTTAAACTGAAGTTTGTTGGTTTGAGATAAAAACAGAAATTTATGTTCTATCTGAATCTGCCAGAAGTCAGATAGGTTCTTATGACCTCTGCTCCAGTTTTTAACAAGTGTATGTTATAAGGATGGTTAATTTGGTCTGTTCTATAGTTTTCATGAGTAATTGTTAAAATAGTTTTAAAGGTTCTTAGTAACTTAAAACGTTAAGGTTTGTCTTGATAATAAATTGAGATTGAATTCATTGGCTGCCTAACAAGTTAAAACTAAAGCACAAGCCCCAACTAGTGATTGATATATTAATACAGGATGAGGTCTGTAGATGCGTGGGCTATTAAATTGTGGCAAAACCACTGGGGATATGTAAAAAGCGGTATAAGAACTAAAAGAGCATTTTTTGTTAAGGGTAAAACAAAGTAATTTTGTCCTAAAGGAGATTGGTTGTTTGAAAAGAAATGACTTTAAGACAAAGTTTAAGGGAAAGGAAATCATTAAAAAGAATTTTATGTGTGAGGTTAAGATGAATGGAATATTAAAGGTACATTGGTATAAGGTTAAAATTCTGCTTTTCTCTCTTTTAAAAGACAAGTTTTTCCAGACCTTTGGTCTGCTCTCATTAAGACTATGTAAATAAAGGGTTTCTCTTTGGTTAGGAAGACAAAAGCTTTAGGTCCTATCTTTATCAGGTCTTTGACTGCTTAGTTGAAACTTCTCTGAGGTTCAAAAGATGTTAGGTTTTGCTGAAGGATCCCAAGGGCAAGTAAGATCTGTTATTGCCACTTTGGTTTAGTAAATAAGAGTTTTCAGATTTTAACAACTTGTAATTCTACTTAGGATATGCTTTGTATTTTCCTAAGGTGTTTAATTAACAACTTCCCAGTATTCAAATGATAGAGAAGTCCTTTAACCAATTAGGCCCTTTCATTGAGGATGCCAAGTTACTTTAAAAAGCACTGCTATCCAATGATACACCTTAGGTCCTATAGCATGGGTAAATGCTGCAGCTGCTCGTATATATTTGCAATTCCTAAAGTCTTAATGTTTTGGTATAAGATCATTACTTAACACCTTTAGTAATCAAAATATAAGTGTCACTAAATTTAAACTGTAACTTAACGGCCTTTACAATTAACGACAGCATTTACGTACGTTATATGATTTTCAAAAACTATTGGGAGATATTAAGTGGATTCGGCCTCTTTCAAAGCTGTCTACTAGAGATCTTATTCCTCTGTTTGAGGTCTTGCATAAAGACTTCCCTCCAAATTGCAAACGAGAGTTAGCTCCTTTGGCTCTGGAATCCTTATCTAAAGTTAATAAGGCTTTACAAGGGGCCATGCTGACAAGGATTAATTACAGTAAGCCTTGGTCTTTAATAATTTTACCAACGAAACATTCTCCCACTGCTTGCCTATGGCAAGAAGGAATATTAGAATGGCTCTATTTATCAGCTACTCCTAAGGAGGTTTTGGCCGAGTATCCATCCTTAGTAGCACAAATAATTATTAAGGGGAGAAAAAGAAGCAAAAAGTTGTTTGCTTAAGAACCAGCAGAAATTGTCCTTCCGTATTCTAAACTTCAGAATGAGGAATTAAGGCAGGGATTTGCTGATTTTCAGGTTGTCATGATTGGGTATGCAGACAATCTTGGCTTTAATACACCTAAGGACCCTATGTTACAATTTGGCGAATTAAATTCTTTTATTTTCCCCACAAAAACAAAAACTAAGCCTTTAGAAGATGCCCTTTTAGCCTTTACTGATGGGTCCTCTAAGGGCATGGCTTCTGTAATTATTCATAAAAACTCATCTAAACCTAAAATTATTTTTTTTCAAACTAGGGAAACTTCCGCAGAGAGAGCTGAAGATTGTTTCAAAAAACTCCAGAGAGGTTTAATCTGTTTTCAGACTCTAAGTATGTGGTTGGGCTCTTTTCAGCCACTGAAACTGCGACAGTGCCTGTCTACAAGACAGGAATTTCAGGTTGACTCATTCTAAATTGCCTGGCCCCCTCACTGAAATGCATCACCTAGGCTCTAAAGCTCTGAGGCTACAATTTAAGGTCACTTGTCAACAGGCACGACAGATAGTAAAACAGCGCCCTTCTTGTGCTGTGCGTTTACCTGTTCCTCATTTGGGAGTAAATCCTCGAGGACTAGTGCCCAATGCCATCTGGCAAATGGACGTCACGCACGTTTTAGAGTTTGGAAATCTAAAGTATGCCCATGTAAATGTTGATACCTACGGTGGCTTCCTACACGCTACCTTACAAACTGGGGAAGCAGGAAAGCATGTCATAGCACACACGCTTTCTGCTATATCAGTGTTAGGAATCCCAAAACAAATGAAAACTGACAATAGACCTGGATATCCTGGGACCGTGTTCTCTAAATTCTGTCAACAGTTACACATTAAACACATCACTGGGATTCCTTATAACCCACAAGGACAAGGTATAGTAGAACGGGCATATCTATCCTTAAAAAATACCCTCGAAAAGGGGGAATGGTACCCCAACAAGGGATCTCCCAGAAATCTTTTACATCATTCACTCTTTAAATTTTTTAACTTTGGATAAAGAAGGACGCTCAGCTGCTGAACGTCTCTGGCACAATGAGACGCAAAACACTTTTGCTACTGTGCTTTGGAGGGACCCCTTGGATAATAAATGGCATGGTCTGGACCCAGTTTTGATCTGGGGATGAGGAGCAGTGTGCATCTACTCACAACACGCAGATGCAGCACGATGGTTGCCAGAGAGACTAGTAAAGCAAATTGATGGCAATACTCAGTCTTCCAGGGAGAAAAAAATCTCCTTGAGAGAAATCTTTGTCCTTTCTTTTAGGGACCATGTTTGGGAACCGGTGACACCTTCTCTGGGCGGTTGAAGAAATAAGATTAAGAAGCTTCAGGAGGACCTGGAGAAGAGGAGAAAGGAACTCATCGACAGTCCTTTCCTCAGTGGATTTCATGGACTTCTACCCTATGTCCTCCTCTTTTAGGACCTATTGCGGGTTTATTGATCTTGGTATCCTTGGGCCCTGTTCTATTCAATAAGGTCATGGCTTTTCTAAGGCAGCAAATAGATGCTATCAAGATGCAGCCTACCCAGGTCCATTATCACAAGCTCGATATGGCCAATCAGGAGGCCGATAAAGAGCTATATTATGGCAGGAGGCATGGGCTGGCTAGCCAATGACAGGTAAGAGAGGCCTTACCATCCTATCAACCTAAGACAGGCTACTCAGACACAGGCTTCTGGGTGTGCCCATGACGGGGAAGAAGGATTGGCAGGCCTCCAACCTAAGACAGGCACAGTCCTTTCCATGCCTATACTACCATATTCTGGATGAAACCCTTTTTGGAAATAGTAAAAAAGAGGGACCTGTGGGGAGCCAGGAGAACAAAGATTAAAGGCCTGCAGGCAGGGCAGTGTCGGCCCCTCCGGCGCTGTGCTAAAAACTTCAGTTTGGTTCCTCCTTTACCCTAGCCTTAATCACTTGACCCTGTTTCCTACCAACTGACCTAGGTCAGCAGCCTTGCTTCCCGCCTTGAACCTTATATAAGGTGTGTTTTTTCAATAAAATGAGGCTTGATCAGAAACGTTTGTCTTGCCTCCATTCTCTGTGCCCCCTGCCCCCTGCTTCTCAATCCTCTTTCAGGGCCTGCGTCGACTGACCTGCGAGCCAGGTCAAATAAGTACGTTTAGGAAAGTCTGAGCATATCGGGGGCATGAAGGTGCTGCTGCCGGCAGAGTCAGATGAGGAGCAGAGACCCGAGGTCCAAAAGTATAGGTAGTGACTTTAGCTCTGAAAATAAATGAATGCAACCCGAGCCAAGTGAATATTCCTCCCAGTGTCAAAATGGGACCATAAATGTCAGCACAGTAACGAATACAGATGCAAACTAGACCTACTTCAGCAGACACCTGGAAGGAACCCAAGGATTCCAGGTGGAGGTGAACCCTTTTCTGTCCCTCAGCCATGTTGTCCAAGCAGTGGAAAGCACAGGGCCTATGTACTCAGAAGCCACTTCAAAGAGAAGATGGGAGGACGAGGAAATCTAACCAAATAAACGTTTAATTCCACCAGACTGAACTACATAATGTAATGATTCAGTTTATAGAATAAGAAAATTTTACTCCATTTTAGCCTAACTTTAAGTTTTCTTAGCCATAAGAAAGGTTTAGGAAAAGATGAGATATAGAGATTTGAAGCCCACATTTACTTTGCATATATGAATGTAGTAAGTCCCGAGCCCATTATAAATATGGAAGTGTATGGTCAAGAGTTTTGACCCAGTTTGTTTTTCAGAGATACCTGAAATCAAGAGACAGACCCTCGTTTCTAGAACTACAGTTATTCTGCCTCACCCTCTTCACTCCGTCTGCATTTTCAACTATGAAGAAAAAGGAATGTGCCTGAATATGAGATAGGTAAACGTGTGGGAAGCGAGTCCAAGACACCCACGGTGTTGCTCCTATTCCTCCTCCCGGTCTCCTGGTTCCCAGTAACTTGCAGGGAAAGAATGTCATCTATGGGCTGTTTCTGTCTGTTCTGAATCTAATTTACCTTTCTCACTCATGAGAAATGAATGGGTCCACTCGTAGTTTTTAAAGCACAGAATGGGTGTCTGGCACGGTGCTAAGTATTGGGGACACTTGAGGCCCAGTTCCTTCTTTCAAGAAGTATACAGTCTAGGAAATTAGTGAGGTGATGGAAAGAAAAAGAACTTAACTTCTTGAATCTGATCAAAAAGTTTTCTGAGTTTATAAAACATGGCATCACAGTATGCTATGTACCACCTCATGAGAAGGTTGAAGGAAAAAGAATAACTCATGGTATTGATTTTAAAAGGCAAAAGATTTATACGATCCGAAGAGAAACCAGAGTATTGACGGGATTGATTTTAAATGGAGCGATGAAAATGCTATGGGTAAAATAATTACAAATTGTTTACTGAACTCTTATTATAGATTAAAAACTGTGTTGTGAAACATACATTAAGTAAGTGACCTCACCCACGGCTGAGCACTGGAATCACCTGGGGAGCTTTTGACAGCTCGGAGGTGCAGGGGCACCCAGGTCAATTCAATCACAACCTCTGGAGTAGAAACCTTCCTCAGTGTATTTTAAGTTCTCCCAGGTACTTCCCACATGTAACCAAGTTTGAGCACAAATACATCAGACACATGTAAAATATGTATTCTTCATTGAAATTAGGCGTGTGAAGATCAGGACTATGTTTAGCTCTTCTATATAAGATTAAGCCTGAATAATAACAGAGATTGTGGTATGTGAGGACAGAAATGAATGTGGTTTTACAATAAGTTGATGGGATTTTAGTGTACTTCCTGCAGCTGGTTCAGAGAAGCCTTTCATTCATAGTGGAAGGGAACGAGAATATGTGATTCACAAATGAATCAGTAATGTCCCTATATCATGGCCACAGAGCAAGTACAAGTACTGAGCAATAATCATATTATTCTTTAGAAACACCGAAATGAAATTCAATGGAAAGAGATACTAACATATCGACCATGAAGCTATAGATTCTAGGGCCGTCACCTTGCAACACAAGTTTCACTTGTCACATTTTGTTTGAGTATCTTTTATTAAAACATAACATCAACAATTCAAGATGGCAAGGTGCCAATGAGGGCATAAATTGCCGGCTGGAACCTGGGCCAGATTCACCCAACAAAAGTACCCAAATACAGTTATTTATTGTTTGATTTTAAAACGTTTGAAAAAGTTTGAAAAAGTGATCAGCCTTTTAAATAATAACAAATTCTAGTTCCCAGATTTTCCAACCTGGTCTGTGTTCTTACATGACAACAATTGGATGTAGATGAATAGCACACAGCGTTTATAGGCAAGGCATTGTCCTTCAGCTCACTTGTCCTTTACCTGGTGTGCACCACTTCCTTATGTCAACCTTTCTGGTCTCGATGGTTATTTGAATTCAAGACATTTGATATATTGATATAGACGCAGGTTCTGGGACTAACATGAATGGATTATAATTCCAGCTCAGTATTGACTATCTGCATAATTGTGGACTCTTTCAATGAGATCATATGTGTAAATACTCTGACACAAGATCTTGTCTATTGTTCCTATAGTTAGAACATCTTGAAAAAATCCATCTTAAAAACCCTGAAATTTCACATTACATTTTAGAAACATAGCACTTAGAAACAGAGATTCAGAATATTTATGTTCAAAGATATTCTCAGGTAATTACTTATGATACTGAGGAACTTAAAAAAATAACATAATTACTTACCAAGAAGATATGGTTAAACAAACTCTGGTAAATCAGCATAATGGAATACAGCGTATTCGTTAGAAAATGTGATTTGCATTTCCTCAGTGGGATAATTTGTTTAAAAGAGAAGCCAGTAAACACACTCAGAAAGTCCCATAAATTCTCTTACATGTATTAAATTTGCTTTTGAACACAGGAATTATTGCCATCATTCATCCGTCCATACCACATTGTCGATGTGATGGGTTGTGGGTTTAAAATTAGTCGATTAATCAAACGTGGCTACAAAATGTAATTTTTGTGTATATGCCTATAATTTCTACTTTTTGGGTTAACTTTTATACATTTAAAAAATTTTTTAGTGTTTTTTATTTAATTTTGAGAGACAGAGAGAGACTGTGTGAACAGGGGAGGGTCAGAGAGAGAGGGAGACACAGAATCTGAAGCAAGCTCCAGGCTCTGAGCTAGCTGTCAGCACAGAGCCTGGCACGGGGCCTGAACCCACGAACTGTGAGATCATGACCTGAGCCGAAGCCTGATGCTCAACCGACTGAGCCACCCAGGCGCCACTATTTCTTTTTTTAAATTAAGTTTTAATTTACAGAAGTTAAACAACTTTTAGTATGAAGTTCTAGGAGTTCTAAAAATTCAGTCAGTCTGTGTAATGACCACCACACTCAAGATAGAAACTGTACCCATATCCCCAAATTTACCTCTTTAGCCATTTGTAGTTAGCCCCTCACCCCACCTTCAGGTCCGGGGAACCGTAGATCTATTACCTGGGACTAGGGCTTTACCTCTTAGGGAATCTTACAATATATAGCCTACTTTCACTTATCAGAATGGATCTGATATCCATCTCTGCTATTGTGTGTATCAGTCCTTCATAGTATTCCATTCAACAGATATACAAGAGTCTATTTATCCAGTTACCCAGCTGAAGGGTGTTTGGGTTGTTTCCAATTCAGGGCAATTCTGACTAAAGCTGTTTATCAACATTTGCAGACATGTTTTTGTGAAGATGTTTTTATTTCACTTGGAAAAATACTTAGAACTGAGATTCCTAGATTGCATGGTAAGTTATGCTCAGCTTTGTCATAAGTTGCCAAACTGTTTCCCAAGGTGGTTATAAAATGTTCGCATTGCTGCCAGCAAAACAGGAGAATGCCTCTTAGCAGCATTGAGTGATTTCAGTTTTAAAGAAAAACTTTAGTCATTCTAATAAATATGTATACCTATCTCATTTTGGTTTTAATGTGCATTGGCCTAAGGACAAATGATTGTGACTTTTTTATGTATTTATATGTCATTTGTATAACTTTAGTATCTGTTCAATTATTTTGCCCATGTCTCACCGAATCATTTGTTTTTCTTAATTTTGGAGAGGTTTTCATATAGTTTGGTTATAAATGATTTATCAGGTTTCCAAATATTTTCTCCTTGTTTTATCCTGTCGTTCTCTTAACAGTGTGTTTCAAAGGGCAAATGTTCTTTATTTTGATGAAGTCCAATTTATCTTTGTTTTCTTTTCTGAGTCACGTCTTTGGTATCATTCTTAAAAATATATAAGTTGAATGCAAGGACACTAAGATTTTCTCATCCCTCTTCTCCCGGCAGTTTTATAATTTAAGGCCTTCCATTTACATCTGTGATTAATTTTAGACTGGTTTCTCCACAGTGTGAGGGATGAATTACGTGCGCTTGTGTGTGTTTCATATTTTGACACGTACATATTCAACTGTTTGGTACTATTTGTTGAAAAAGATCTTTCTAGAATTACTTTCTCACTTTTGTCAAAATTAATTGACCATACGCCTGTGGGTCTATTTTTCGATGGACCATTCTTTTCAATTGTTCTCACACATATCCTTTTGATAATACCACACTGCCTTGATTTATGTTGCCTTATAGTAAGTCTTGGTAACAGGTAGAGTAATTTACTCTCTTTGCTCCCAAATTGTTAAGGCTTTTTTAAGATATGTGCATTTCCGTATAAATTTCAGAACTCATTTGTTGATTAAAAAATCCTGCCAAAATAATGACTGGGATTTTATTGAATTTATAAAACAATTTGGAGAGAATGGCATCTCAACTACATTGGTTATTTCGATCCATGAACATAGCATTTTTTTCTCCATTTATTTAGGTGTATTTTGATTTCAAGGCAAGATTTTAGCAACTTGATCTTGGGCATACTTTATTAGGTTTATACCTAAGGATTTCACATATGTTTAATGTGTTTCAATCACTAATGTAAATGGTATTATTTAAGATTTTTAACTTCCACCATTCATTGCTAGTATATAAAAATAAGATTAATTTTAATATACTGACCTTGTATCTTGTGACATTCTAAACTCGTATTTTAGATCTGATAGCCATTTTTGGTATATTTTTGTGTAATCTTCTAAAATCATATCATCTTTATGAATTTTTTAAATGTTTAATTTTTTGTGAGAGAGAGAGAGAGAGAGAGGGAAGGAGGGAGGAAGGGAGGGAGGGAGAGAGAGCACATAAGTAAGGGAGGGAGGGCAGAGAGAGGAAGACACAGAATCCAAACCCGACTCCAGGCTTTGAGCTGTCAGCACAGAGCTCACCTGGGCTCGAGCACATAAACACTGATATCGTGCCCTGAGCCGAAGTTGGATTCTTAACCAACTGGGCCCCCCAGTCACCCTGAAAATCATGTCCTCTTAAAATAGAAACAATATTATTTCTCCCTTTTCCAAGTAGTTTTCTTTTCATTTATGCATTTTGTTCCCTTACTGCACAGTCTAGGAGTTCAATTAGAAGTCATGAATAATAGTGGTAAAAAATATTAAAAATATTAAGTATAGTTGGCATACATTATATTCGTTTCAAGTGTACAACATAGTGGTTTCATGATTTTATAAAGTACTCGATGCTCACCATGTTAAGTGTTGTTATTGTCTGTCACCGTAATGACATCTTTGCTTTGATTCCAAAGTTAGGCTGAAAATACATCGTCTTTCACCACTAAGTGTGCGGATGATAGTGGTAGGTTGCTGTAGATGATTTTTGTCAGTTTTAGGAAGTTCTTCTCCCTTTTTAATGTGCTAAGAATTTTTTTCATCAAAATGAGATATTGAATTTTGTGAATCATTTTTCCTGTCCCTATTGAGATGATTATATGGATTTAAAGTATTTAACCAGCCTTGAATTTTGAGATAAACTCCACTTGGGCATAAAGTAGGCACTGTTTATATACTTTTGTGCTTGCTTTGCTAAAAATCTGTTACATCATGATTATTATTTTGCATTTTTGTTGACTAGACATATTGGGCAATAGTTTTCTTGAATTCCTTTGTTTGGTTTTGCTTGAAGGCTAAAGTTCATATCATAGCATGAGTTGGAAGAGTTAGTTACGAATCAGTACTATTTCGTCACTTAAATGTTCGGGTGAACGACTCAGTGAAGCCATTTGTGTCCAAAGTTGTCTTTAATAGCTCTTGGCTATTCAGGTTATCAATTCATTCTTCAATGAGCTTTGGGTAGCTTTTGCCTTTCAAAACAATCTGCACAATTCAAATTAGTCATGGGATTTATTAGCTTAAACTACTCATAGTATTACTTCAGATCCATTTCATGTCTCTAGGATTTGTAGTGATCCTATCATTTCTCAGATTAATAATTGAATTTTATATATTTAATTCATTTACTCTTTATCTTTTTCATTAATTTTTCCTGAGTATTCTGACTAAAAATATGCATATGATCGTTATCTTCTTTGGTTGGTTTTCAGTCATTCATTCATTCTTCCTCCATCAAGTCATTTAAAAAACATGTATTCAGTACTTCCTATATGCCAAACACTTTGATACTCTTTTTTTAATATTTATTTATTTTGAGAGAGAAGACTTTGCGGGGGGAGGGACAGAAACATGGAGACAGAGAATCCCAAGCAGGCTCTATGCTCAGCACAAGTTCAATGTTCAAAGTTCACAAGTTCAGTTCCACGACTGTGAGATTATGACCTGAACTACATCAAGAGTTAGATGCTTAACCGACTGAGCCACCCCAGAGTGCCCCAGAGTCACTTTATTTAATGTTTTCTTTCTTTTTGATACAGACAAAGACAGAGCATGAGGGGGACGGGCGGGGGCAGAGAGGGAAGGAGACACAGAACTGGAAGCAGGCTCCAGGCTCTGAGCTAGCAGGCTGCACAGAGCCTGACATGGGACTCGAACCCACGAATGTGAGATCTGACCTGAGCCTAAGTCGGAGGCTTAACCAACTGAGCCACCCAGGTGCCCTGAGTCACTTTTGATTCAGCACAAAAAGGTCATAATATATGGGCTAGGAGTAGAAAAATCATGTGAGGGAAAAATACAAATGCGCATATCCGTTAGTAAAAAAGTGTTATCTCTTTTTGCCCAACATTCAGTTTAAATAAGAATTTAGATGTGCCCGGAATGGAAGTTAGATGAGCTCTCTCATGAAACACCCCATGAAAAAAGAGGAAAGAGAACGAAAGCAAGGGTTATCAACATCAGTTGCATAGCTTTTCATAACAAGTTGGGAAATGACACTGAAGTCCTGGAACTGCTGCTGCCTTAATGGCTGTGCACATTTCATTTCCTATTAGAAGCATGGAGTTATTTAGTGAAGGTATATATTTAGTGAGGGCAATGCTAAATTCATGGGCACTGCCCACAAATAAAATCTGAAATAGTAGTCAGTTTTTGTATGGGCTAGTCCCTCTGTTTTTGTGAGAGTATTCATTACTATAATAAATAGAAAGTAACATGTGTTCTATTCTAAAAAGTAATTCATTTTTTAAAATTCACACTTCAATATATCATAATTCAAGTCCCAAATTGGGCCGTATAATGATTCTTATACTACGGATAACCTTATTAAACAAAACTTTATAGTGATTCAAATACTATAACTAAATACTTGATATAAAATCCATATTCACAAGTACCTTGATTTTTAAAAATTTCCACAAATTGTATAATAAGAATTTACTATTATCCATCTACTTATACATAAACAAGAATCAAATTGCTAATTGCTCTTGGTTTACCAATCAAGACGTAACTCATTGGGAAAAAATACTCTATTTCACTGCTCATTAAATTGCTTTCCTGCTGCTCAAAATTTCCACATTCAAGCTGTATAGATTATTCTTCAT
>PJEM01014257.1:0-36206 GCA_004023845.1 Helogale parvula
GGGGGGAGAGAGAAAGAGAAAGAGAATTAAACAAAGAAAGAAAGCCTGGTCCTATTTCCACTGAAGCTGATATTTTGAAGCACTCAGTGATCAACAGACTTGGTGCATTCCAGGTGACTGTGTTGGTCCTTTGGGGGAGAGGCCCCGTGTTTGATACTTGGCTAGGCTCACAGTCAGACCTGCTCTAGTAAAGATGCCCCTCGAGGGCACAAAATGGGCAGGGTTTGGTGTAAGTGGCTCCAGCCTCCACTGGGGAGGAGGGGGTGTTTTTTGCTCACAGAAGTGCCACTGTGTTTGTGGGCAGAAGGCAGAGATGGGAATGGCTCATCCAGCTCTCTTATCTCTGGAGAGCGAAATTTGCCCCAGTGTCTCTTCAGGAAAGACTCAAAGTCAAGTGAACAGACTTCTCTCCTGTGTCTCAGGCTTTGGTGGGATCCTCTCTCAACCTGTCTGTGCCCAGACCATCGACACACTGGGTGCCACAGCTCTCTTGTGTTCCATCTCTGGCATGAAGCTGGGATTCAACACTCCAGATCTTAAAGGACCAGGCAAGGCACAGACCTGCTCGCTCCTGCAGAGGAAAGCCTCAAAGCAGTGTGCCTGGAACTTTTCTGTCCCATAAAAGCAGTTCAAAAGGCAGTGCCTGGAGTTTATGGTGAAGCACAGAGAAAAGCTGCAACCAGGTAATCCTCCCTCTCTGTGCGCCACTGTGCCCTGCTGCTGAACAGCTGCTCAAAAATGACAGCTGGGTCTTTTGTCCTTGGAGAGGCCATATACCTTCTTCCAAATGCACTTCAGGAATGCGGACAGTTTCTCCCAGTGTGACCAGGGAATATCCCACCACTCCCCTGTTCACTCTTGGTGCTATCCCTTGTCCACTCCCGGGCTTCCCCTCCTCCTCAGAAGGACTGCCATCTGCCTGTCTTTACTCCAGAAAATGTCATGGACTTCCCAAAAGTCAGAATTTCAGATCGCTCTTTGCAAAAACTTACAATAGTTAGTTCCTCCTGATTCCTTAGCCAATGGTTTTTGGGGGAGAGCTTTTCTTGAAGGAACCCAAGGTGCTGCTCTCTCTTCCCGTCTCTCCTCTCCATGAAAATGGGTCCCTACCCTCAGTGGCACGTTGGCTTTCCTCTCCCCCAATTCATGTTTCCACACTTCATACCTGCCATGTTCCTTTCCTCAAATTATGTAGATTGTTCTCTTAATTCTTCTCTTAATCCTCAGACTGATTTCCTAGGTGTTCAAAATGATTTGATGTTGATCTAGGGGTATTCAAGGCAGGGGACAACCCAGGGTCCCCCTACTACTCTGCCATCTTAACTCCTTTGAATTCCAGCTTATCAATTATTTCTTTCATGCATCATGTTTTTGGTGTTGTGTCTACAAAGGTATCACCATATCTAACATCTTCTAAGTTTTCTCCTATATTATCTTCTAGTTTTATATATTTTGCATTTTACATTTAGATCTATTATTCATTCTGAGTTATTTTTTGTGAAGAGTATAAAGTCTGCGTCCAGATTAATTTTTTGGAGGTGGATATTCAGTTGTTTCAGCATCATTGTTAAAAGAAACTGTCTTTCCTCCATTACATTGCCTTTGCTCCTTTGTTAAAGATCAGTTAATTAATTATATGATTGGGGGTATTTCTTGGCTCCTTATTCTGTTCCATTAATGTTTTTCCATTATTTCACCAATACTACTGTGTTTTGCTTACTGTAGCTTTATGGTAAGTCTTGAAATCAGGTAGTGTTGCTTATAAATTTGTTCTTGAATATTGAATTGTTTATTCTGGGTCTTTTCCCCCTTTATATAAATTTTGGAATCAGTTTGTTGATATCCAAAGAATATCTTGGTGGAATTTTGATTTTAATTGTATTAATTTATAGATCAAGTTTAGAAAATATTGAGTCATCCTCTCCATGAGCATGGAATATCTTTTCATTATTTACTTCTCCTTTTATTTTTTTTCATCAGAGTTCTGTGGTTCTTCATATAGATCTTGTAAATATTTTTGTTAGATTTCTACCTAAATGTTTCATTTTGGGAGTGCTAATGAAAAAGTTATTGTGTTTCTAATTTCAAATTCCACTTGTTCATCATGGAAAGTTATTGACTTCTATATATTATCCTTGTACCCTGCAATCTTGCTATAGTCACTTATCAGTTATAGAATTTTTAATTAGTTTTGATTTTCTACATAATCACAGCATCTGTGAAGAGAGTTTTATGTATTCCTTCACAATCTGTGCTTGTGGGTGTGCACTCACCCACACATGCGTGAGCTTAATGTGTCTCATTTCTTTTTTTGCTTTATTTTTGCAGTAGCAAGTACCTTAACTACAATGTTGAAACAAGAGTGGTGGGAGATGAGGTCCTTACATGTATCTGATCTTAGTGGGAAAGTTTTGAAGTTTTCACCAATACGTATGATGTTTTCTATAAGATTTTTTCAAATAAACAATCTTTATCAAGTTGCGAAATTTCCCCTCCAAACCTAATTTTACTGATAGTTTTTAATTATGAACGGATTTTGGATTGTGTCAAAAATCTTTTCTATGTCTATTGATGTAAAAATATGGCTTTTCATTTTTAGTCTGTTGCTATAATAAATTGCATTAATTAATTTTCAAATATTGAACCAGCCTTGCATATTTGAGATAAAACTCAGTCATGGTGTATAATTAATTTTATACATTTTTGGAATTTATTTGCTAATATTTTGTTGATATTTTAGCATCTATGTTCATAAGAGAAATTGGTCTACAGTTTTCTTATAATGTCTGTTTAGTTTTGGTATTAGGGTAATTCAGACCTCATAGAATGAGTCAGGGAGTGCCCTTTGCTTATATTCTCTGAAAGGGATGTAGAGAATTAGTATAATTTCTTCTTTAAATGTTTGGTAGAATTCACCATTGAACACATCTGGGCCTGATGCTTTCTGTTTAGAAAAAATTGGTTCAATTTTTTTAGTAGATAGAGGCATATTCAGACTATTTCTTCTCCTGTGAGTTCTGGCAGGTTATGTCTTTCAAGGAATTGGTCCATTTCATTTAAGTTATCAAATTCGTAGGCATAGAGTTATTCATAGTATTTCTTTATTACACTGTTAATTTCTATGGCATCTGTAGTGATACCCTTCTTTCATTTTTTATATAGGTAATTTATGTCCATTCTCCTTTTTTCTTTGCTTGGCTAAAGGTTTATAAATTTTATTGATCTTTCAAAGAACCAGCTTTTGGTTTCGTTGATTTTCTGTATTGATTTTCTGTTTCCAATTTCATTGGTTTCTGCTATAATTCTTATTTTTTTATGCTTCATTGAACTTAATTTGGTGTCCCATTTCTAGTTTTCTAAAGTAATTAGAGCAGACCAATTAATTGTGCCTGACATATTTTTTGGACTAAGATGAGCTAAAAATTAAAAGGGCAGAAATCATTACAAAAGTAAAGACAAGAGAGATGACAAAATTTATGGGCGTGTGTGTGTGTGTGTGTGTGTGTGTGTGTGTGTGTGTGTTTATTCATGTTTTGTGAATATTGAAAGAATAAATTTCCATTTTGAAAACCAAAGTATTATGGCTTCTGGATCTTTTGGCTAAGATCAAGTGAAAACCAAACTACTTACTCTTCTCCTTTGAAATGAGAATATTGAAAATTCATGGGAGCATTTTCAAAAAAGGAAAGAGAAGGAGGGGCTTTCTGATTGTGATCTTCAGTTCAGTCATCCGTGCTTGAAATTCAACCAATCCATACCATTTATTCTCTACTTCTGGTTCTCTTCTAATAGATAGATGTGGGAATTTTCAGATTTGTTCACCAAGTGCCACTTTCAGGATTTTATACCTTAGTATTTAGCACTGTGCTTTAAAATAATGGCTACACTGGATTTTGCCGCCATTTATTTTACTACTCAGAAAAGTAGTATATGAAAGTCACCTAATCTATCTAGATGATGATGATGATGATGATGATGATGATGAATAATTTAGTTTTACTTTAAAAATTCTGTAGGGTTAATTTGATTATATACTCTACCATATCTTAAAAAATATCAATTATGCTCGCTCATTATACTGATTTTCCCCACATATTTGGTCATTTCTGTGTGTATAGTTGCATTGTTTATGCCAGTTCTGGTATTTGAAAGAACCAGTCTCCACAAAGTACACTTTCATTGACTTTTATTTAAAAACAAAAGATGCAGTAAAGAGAATGGCAGGTAGGTATAAGAGATCAAAGAGACCTTCTACAGTGATTCCTTTCTTATACATGCATGGACCATGCCGAGTCTCAGGCTTGAACTGCAAAGTCTTAGTTTAGGGAATGTTCCTCAAAAAAGCTCTCAAAATCCCTTTAAATAACTGAACCACGCTTGTCAAACAAGTTGGGCTTGTTGCAAACCATCTGTCAAGAAACTGTTACTGTGGGTCACCAGGGAAGCTTCAGACTTAAACATCACATTATAAATCTCACTGCTCTCATCTTTCCACAAGTCAAAACCAGACATCCAGGACTCCCAAGATATGAAGACTGAACTTTTTCAGTCCAGCTGTTAATCAACTTTGGTTACACATCACTAATACTTTATTTCAAAAGGCTTTATCCAGTGTATGCCTTTCTTATCATTTTATGACAGACTGTCTCTATATCTTGTAGAGGAAATGTGGAATGGACTAGTGGACAGTGGGTTTCAGTGCTAGTATTCTGGGTATAAGGCTTCCAATTTGTCTTCTGATTCTTGACCTTCAGAACACTGTTCAGCATCTTCTATCTAGTAATACACATATATTATCTTATTTGGAAGTAGACATCTCTGTGGTCAATATTTGTCTCAAGAAGCAGGGATGCAGGCTAGAAATGAGAGTAGCAGAGGTTTGGGATGAATTTGTCTACCTGGAAAATACTAGTGTAACTTTATTGCTATGTTGTTCCTTTTGCTCCTGATGTACAGCACATTCAAAGTTCATCAACTTTAAAGCTTGAAGTTTTCCAAGTTTGCATCAGCTCTTCCATGAAGAGATTTTTAAAAGTGTGTGCATTCTCTAGATTTGTATGTATCCAATCAAGAGGCAACCCATAAGAGTCACTTAAATACTGAGAACAAACTGAGGTTGATGGGCGTGGGGGAGAGGGGAAAATGGGTGATGGACATGGAAGAGGGCACTTGTTGAGATGAGCGCTGGGTGTTATATGGAAACCAACTGACAATAAACTATAATTAATTAATTAATTAATTAAAAATAAAGAATTCCTTAGAGTTTTGGTCCACGTAGAGTAACATTTTTGTTTGCCAGTCATTTTCCTACTTTGTGATTTTTTTTAATAAACATATATTTGGATTTCCAGAAGGCAAAAATTGAGGGAGTAGAAACAGTAATTCAAGAATTTGCAATAGAAATTTTTCTGGAATTTTTTTATTGAAGTATATTTGACATACAATGTTATATTAGCTTCAAGTATGCAACATAGTGACCTAACAAGTATACATATTCCTCTTTACTCACCATAAGTGCAGTTACCATCTGTCACCATGTATATGATTACACTACTATTCATTATGTTACACATGCTTCACTTTTCATTCTTATAACTTATTTTATATCTGTAAATTTGTACCTGCTAATCCTCTTCACTTATTTTGCCTTCCCCTCTGATAACAACCAGTTTGTTCTCTGTATTAACAGTTCTGTTTGTTTATTGTTTGTTTGTTTGCTTGTTTTTAGGTTCCTCATATAAGTGACCTCATATGGCATTTGTCTTTCTATGTCTGCCTTATTTCACTTAGCATAATACTGTCCAGGTCCATCATGTTTTGTGACTGGCAAGATCTCATTCTTTTTTATGGCTGAATAATATTCCATTTTATATATACTACATCTTCTTTATCCATTAGTGGCACTTTAGTTGTTTCCGTATCTTGGTTGTTGTAAATAATGCTGCAATAAGCAAGGGTGCATATAGCTTCTTGAATTCATGTTCTCATTTTCTTTGGATAAATACTCAGTAGTGGAATTATGGATTCATGTGGTATTTCCATTTAAAAAAATTTTCTCCACCTCTTTTCCACCACTTGTTATTTATTGTCTTTTTGATACTGGCCATTCTGACAGATGTGAGGTGTAATATTTCATTGTGGTTTTGATTTGCATTTAACTTCTGATTAATGATGTTGAACATTTTTTTTTCCATGTGTCTGTTGGCCATCTGTATGTCTTCTTTGGAATATATATTTTGGAAAAATGCCTATTTAAGGTTTTCTGTCCCTTTTAAAATCAGATTATTTGTTCTTTGCATGTTGAATTCTGTATTATAGAAGTTCTTCATATATTTTGGATATTACCCCCTTACCAAATATACCATTTACAGATATCTTCTCCCATTCAGCAGGTTGCCTTTTCATTTTGTTGACCATTTCCTTTGCTTTGCAAAGACTTTTTATTTTAGTGTAGTTTTTGCTTTGGGATTTTATATTTCATATTATCTTTACCATGGATACTTCTTTTTCTAGTTATTTTTTGAACCTAGCAATGGCCTTGTAATTATTCACATCCAGAGAAACCTTCTCTGACTCATCACTCTAGGTTAGCTCATCCTTTTCTATTATTATACAGAACTTGAATTTGGCATTCAGGGAGTTAATTCGCTTTTTATTCCTCTATAGGATTTGTAGAAGAATCTGTAATTCAATGTATTATATCTGTTTTTGAAAATTCTCAAGTTATTACCTCAAATGTAGCTTCTGTCCCTCTTTCATTTTGGGGAAATTTTGATTCCACCTATCTTTTCACAATTTTAACCAACTGTCTCTAGCATTCCTTTTCTCTATTTTTCATCTCTTTTCCAATCTGCACTTCAATCTTAATGTTTCCTCCTCATTTAAATCTCTGATTGTCAGTCTGTTTTTTTTTCTTTTTACTCTGTCCAATATGCCATTGAGCTCACCTGTTAGATTCTTATTTTCAGCTATTGCCTTACTTTAATACATTTTATTTTAGAATAGGTTCAGACTTACAAAGAAACTGCATATTTACCATACTTAGTTTCTCCTTTTATTACCATCCGATTTACTATAGTAATTTTGCTATAATTAATTAACCAGCATTGATAAATTAAAGTCTATAATTTAATCAAATGCCTTTGGTTTTTATCGAATACCCTTTTTCAGTTTTAAGATCCCAATCATGATAGCACTTTACATTTAGTTGTCATATCTCCTTAGGCTATTCTTAACTGACAGTTTCTCAGACTTTCCTTGTTATTGATGATCTTGACAATTTTGGGAAGTACTCATCGGGTATTTTCCAAAATATCCCTTAACTGAGATATATCTGATGCTTTTCTTATGATTAGACTAAAGTTATGTGTTCTTAGAAATAAGGCACAGAGTTAAAATGCCATTCTTATCACATTGTACCAAAGATAGATACTATCAATATGAGTTAGCATTGTTGATGTTAACCTTGTCAGGTTCCTCTATTGTAAAGTTAGTCTTTTTTCCTTCTTTTCCATACGATACTCTTTGGAACTAAGTGGAGAGAGTTATGCACTACATCAGTGAGGGTATTTACATGAGTTACTTGAAATTCTTCTAAGTGGCATATTTTCCTGCTCTCCCCATTGATTTATATATTCAATTGGTTTTTTAAAAAAATGTTTATTTATTTTTGAGAGAGAGAGAGAAAGAGTGTACGCAGGGGGAGGGGCAGAGAGAAAGAGAGAGGGATGGAGGCAGAGAATCTGAAGCAGGCTCCTGGTGCTGAGCTGTCAGCACAGAGCCCAAGGTGGAGTTTAAACTCACCAGCTGTGAGATCATAACCGGAGTTGAAGTTGAACGGTTAAACGAGTGAGTTACCCAGGTTCCCCTCAATTATTTATACATTATAGTATTAACTCATGGATATTTTTTTCATAAATAGAATTAAAACTCAATATGACATTATTTTGTTATTCAAAATGTCCTAGCAGTGGTCATCGTGACCTCTTTCATTTGGTTCATGTATCTTAATGATTTACCCCATCATTCCTTATATTCTAATCTTACACAATGCTCCAGACACATCTTGCGTATATCCTGTAACAAATGGCCATTTCTTCAAGAGTCCTTGTTCTTTTTACTGGATAGTTGTTGTGTTATCCTCAGCTCAATATCCTAGGTGTTCAAAATGGTTTGGTGCTGATCACACTGCGTTTCAGGGACAAGACAAGCTCATGGAGTCTATGCTGGGCTGCCATCTTAACTTCAAACTCTTCCCATTGCTTATTTAAACAATCAACTAATAATTCCAGCTACCAACATATGCAACAATTTACTTAGCTGTTCAATTCCAGTGTTAATGCATCCTGATTTCAGAACTATTAACCACATCCCTGTGAAAAGTACTTTATCAACAATGGTACAATGTTTATGCACAGTTTCTTTTGCTTTTCTTCCAAATTCCACTCAACTTGGGATTTAGTCAGCATCTTAATTCCCCATCCCTTGAGAAAGTTTCTTTCTTGAATTTGTAGAGGACTTAGATTCTTTATTACTTCCTGGGCTTCATCTCCTGAGTCCTAAACATTGCTTGATAGATTTTTATACCTTAAGTCAACTCTTTTTGTTGCAATCTTCTATGCATTTTGACAAATACTTAATGTCTAGTGTTTAACATTACAGTCATATACAATAGTTTGACCTTCCTAAAAAATTTTTCTGTGTTTCAGCTACTCAATATCACCCTCCCTGAACCCTTGCTTTGTTTTCTGTCTTTATATAACTTTGTCTTTTCCAGAATGTCATATAATTGCAATCATTCAGTATGCAGTTATTTTTGACTGGCTTATATCAATTAGTAATAAGCATTTAAGATTCATCTGTATCTTTTTGTGGTTTGACATAGCTAAACCTTTTTTGTCCCTAAATATATTCCATCATATGGCTATACTGCAGCTTATTTATTTACACACCTATTGGAATATTTTAGTTGTTTCTAGTTTTGGACAATTATGAATGAAGCTGCTATAAACATTCACATAAGGATAATATGTGTGGACATTTATTTTCAAATCCATTGCACTAGAACATGATTGTTGGATCATATGGTAAAATTATGTGTAGTTTTGGAATAAACTGCCAAAGTATCTTACAAACTGGCTTTACCATTTTGAATTACTACCAGCAATGAACAAAAGCTCCTGTTTTCTGTAGCCTTGCCAGCAGTTCGTACAGTTTTGTTTCATTTTAGCCATTCTAATAGGTATATAGTGGTATCTTGTGTGAATTTAAAATATTTTAATAACAAATGACGTTGAGCACTTTCTCATCTGCTTAAAGCCATCTGTATATCTTCTCTGGTGAAATATCTGTTCAGATATTTTGCCTTTTTTAATTAAGCACTTTATTTTCTTACTGTTGTTTAAAAAATTCTTTGTATATTTCAAACACAAGAATGTCATCATTAGACATGTGTTCTGCAAACATTTTTTCCCAAGTCTGTGGCTTATCTTTTTATCCTCTTGATAGCCTTTTCTGCAGAGCAGATGTTTTTAATCTTAGTAAAGTTCAATTTACCGGTTTTTTCTCTCATGAACTGTGCTATCAGTGTTGTATTCAAAACATCATCAAAAACCCACATCATGTACATTTTCTGCTTTCTACAAAAGTTTTATAGTTTGTATTTCCCATAGTCCTATTACCAATTTGGAGTTAATTCTGTTAAAGGTATAAGGGTGATTTTAAGTTCATTTTTTGTATAGGAGCACCCGATTGCTCTGGTACCATTTGTTGTGAAGATTGCAATTTCTCCATTGAATTGTCTTTGCTCCTTTTTCAGATATAAGTTGACTGTACTTGTTTATATGTATTTCTTGACTCTTTTCTGTTCTCTTGATCTATGTATGCATTCTTGCCCCAATAACAGTGTTTTGATTACTGTAATCTTACAGTAAGTCTTGATATTAGGTAGTATCAGTGCTCTAACTTTCTTCTTTACTGTTGCATTGTACATTCTAGATTTTTTTTTTATATCAACTTTAAAATTAGTTTGTTAATGTCCACAAAATAACTTGTTGGAATTTTGATTGGGATTTGCACTAAATCTATAGATCAAGGTGGGAAGAATTCATATACGAACAATATTGAGTTTTCTACTCTGTAAACACAGAGCCTCCGTTTATTTGGATCTTCTTTGATTTCTTTCATCAATGTAATATAGTTTTGCACACCTAACCCTTCAAGTTTCGTCCGATTTATACCTTAGTCTTTCTTCCTCCCCTCCTTCTACTCTTTCTTCTTTCCTTCCTTCTTTGTGTTTCTGTTGTACATGGTATCCTCTTTTTACATTTCAAATTCCAATTGTTAATTGTTGTTAAATAAGGAAATGATTGACTTTTATATGTTAACCTTGTGTTCTATAACCTTGCTATAATTGCTTATTATTCATAGGATTTTGTTGTTATTAGGATTCTCTACCTATACAATCATGTTATCTGTGAATAGGAATAGTTTTATTCCTTCTCTTCCAATCTATATATCTGTACTTACTATTCTTGTATAACGATGAATAAAATTGGTGAGAGAGAGCATCCTTGCCTTGTTTCTGACTTAAGGGGGGAAGATATCTATTTTCTAACTATTAAGTATGATGTTTACTAAAGTTTTTTCATAGATGTTTTCTATCAAGTTGACCAAGTTTCTCTCTGTGTCTAGTTTTCTGAAAGTTTTTGTCATCAGTGACAATAACCTAATTGATGGATAGTGCTGTTAAGGTCATATATATTTTTACTGAGTTTTCTCCTTGCTTGATCAATCAATTACTAAAGAAGGGAGTTAAATGTTCAACCATATTACAGAATTATTTCTTTTCTCAATTATATCAGTTTTTTCCCTCATCTATGTTGACGCTCAGTTGTGAAGTGCATACATATTTAGTGTTGTTATCTCTTACTGGAGAATTTCCATTTTACTAGTATATAATGTTTTTCTACATCCCTGATAATTTTCCTCAAGTCTGCTTTGTTTGAAATTATTATAACTACTTACCTTTCTTGTGACTAATGTTAGTATGGTTTGTCTTTCTACACCCTTTATTTTAATGTCTTTATACATAAAATAAGTTTCTTAAACACAACATGTTGGGGTCTTCTTTTAAAATAAACTCTGACAGTCTTTGATTTGGTGCATTTAGACCATTCATATTTAGTCAGTATTGATACAGCTAGATTAAGATCTACAATGTTTATAACGGTTGTCAGTTCTTTGTATTCATTCTTTGTATTTTTTAATCTTTTTCTGCAGTTTATGGTTTTAACTGAGTATTTTATGATTCAATTTCCTCTGTTAGCATCGCAATTGTACTTCTGTTCTAAACATTTTTTAAACTTTCTAAATGTTTATTTATTTTTGAGAAAAAGAGAGAGCATGAGTGAGAGAGGTGGAGAGAGAGAGGAAGACACAGAATCTGAAGGAGGCTCCAGGCTCTGAGCTGTCAGCACTGAGCAGACATGGGGCTCGAACTTGGAAATCCCGAGGTCATGACCTGAGTCAAAGTCTGAGGCTTAACTAGCTGAGCCACCCAGGCACCCCTCTCTTAAAATTTGTAATGGTTGCCCTAGAGTTTGCAACTACTACAAATACACCTTCAAATAACACTGCACTGCTTCAAGTATAGTATAGTTACCTTATAGCAAAGTATTCCCAATTCCTTCCTCTAACATCTTATGATATGTCTGTCATTCTTTTTTACTTACTTATATAACAACACAACACATCCTTTCTAGTATTACTTTGAACACGTATTAAATAAGAGTAATAGCAACAAAATATTTTATTTATCCTTCATTTATTCCTATAAGTACTCTTTCTTTCCTAAAATAGATCCACATTCTGGCCTATATGATTTTCCTTCTTCCTTTAAAATGTTTAAGACTTCTTGCATGGTAGGTGCTGATGAATTCATGAATTCACCAGTTATTGCTCATCCACAAAGTCTTTGTTCACTTTGAAAGTAAGTTTTGGTGCGTATTTAATTCTAGTTTGATGTTTATTTTTTCCTTTCAATACTTTAGGTATCCACTACTTCTTACATGAATGATTTCTCACAAGAAGTCCACTGTAATTCTTACTCTACTTCCCCTATAGGTAAGGTAGTTACTTCCTTTGACTTCTTTCAAGATTTTGTCTTAATCTGTGTTTATACATGACATGCCTAGATATATTTTATTTTATGTTGTTTGAATAATTTTCCTAACATCTGCTATTAACTTGGAAAGCTTTCAGTCATTATTGCTTCAAATATTTCTTCTTCTCTATTTTCTCATTGTTCTCCTTCAGGTATTCCAATTACACTGAATTATATCTTTTGTAATTATTCCACAGTTCTTAAAGCTCCTGTAGATGTTGTTTGTTGTTGTTTCTTCTTTGTTATTGTATTCCATTTTGAGACGTTTCTACTGATCAATATTCAAGCTCAATGATTTTTTTTTCTCCAGCATGTCCAGTCCACAAATGGGTCCATTTACTGCATTCTTTAATTAAAACATTTTTAATTTCTACCATTTTCATAGTTCCACTTACATCACCTATCTCTTTTTGCCTGTTGCCTACTTTCCCATTAGAGTCCTTAACATCTTAATCACAATTACCTGCCTAAAGTCCTAAATCTGTGGCATCATCTAAGTCTGGTTCTGATGTTTGCTTTGTGTCTTCAGTCTTTTTTCTCCCTTCACTTTATAAATCTTGTCATTTTTCTTGTTGAAGGCTGGACATGTTTTTCAGGTGATAAAATTGCAGTAAATAGGCCTTGTTGTGAGATTTTGCTAATGTGGCTAGGAGTCAGCTTGTGTTTTTCATAGTTGTATTCATCAGAGGTTTCAGATTACTTTAGGGTCCTTGTTTCTGTATCCCCTTTGACTTTTGGGTTCTTTAAGTACTTCTCCTAGGAGAAATTTTAAATCTTGTGAGTCTTTCAGCCATAATCTACAGTTACTATAACAAAGCCCTGCTGGTGTGGTAGAAAGTTGTGGGAAGGGGAAAGTATTCTATAAGTTTTTGATTACGTCTCTGTATTTTTGTGAGCTTATGACTCTAGGTTGTGACCTTCATAAGTGTTTCTCTAGTGGTATAGCTTTTTTATCTCCCTTAGATGGGATGGGAAAGTTAGAGGAGACTGGAGTCTGAGTAAATCACTTCCCCCAGCTAGAACAAGAGTCTGATAATTTTGTTTTTTCCCCCTTTGGAGAATAGGCAGTACTTATAAAAAAATTCTTGGAGTATTTGACAATAATTACCCTTCTCCTTTCTCTGTAAGAGGTACAACAGGATCTTTCTAAAATATTCACCTTAAATAGTAGACTTGAAAAACATGGGGCTCTTTCTAAGACTATGTCATCAGCATTTTCTTTTTGTCATGCTAGTCTACACTGAACTTCCGGTGATTAACCCAAGGCACCAGATAAGTATTCCTACACATTTCTGGTTCCTATGGCTCCTGCTCTAAGCAAGCAATTCTTGACTGTGACTTTCTTCTTGATTTGTCTATCTCTCTGAATTTCAGGGTAGCAATTTGCCCTGTAATCTCAGTTATCTGATGGATTCAATAAAAGCCATTGATTTTCTTTTTGTTCTGCTTTTTCTTGTTTTAAGGATGAGAGTGACAACTTTAAAGCTCTTCTATACATGTGACACTTGAAATCAGAGGGTTAAGCCATTAGATTTTTAACATCTAGAATGTTAAGTTGACTTTTTTTAAGAATTTGAGGTTTATACTAATATTTGTCCTTTTTTTTTTACTATTATTTTTGTTAATGTTTTTAATGCTTATTTCTAAACAGAGAGACAGAATGTGAGCAGCAGAGGGGCAGAGAGAGAGAGAGAGTGAGAGAAAGATACAGAATCTGAAACAGGCTCCAGGCTCCCCCAGCTGTCAGCACAGAGCCTGATGTGGGGGTTAAACCCACAAACTATGAGATCATTACCAGAGCAGAAGTCAGACGCTTAATTGACTGAGCCACCGAGGTGCCCTCATTTTTTTCTAAATCTTAACAACACATTAATCATATTCATTTAAAGTTACTATCTGATAACTGTGGTATATAAATCACTTATTTTTTTCTTGGTTTTTAGACAATGTTTTGTGAAAGCATACCTCCTAATTTTTAAATTCAATGATAGATACTGTATATGAAAATTCAGAGACGCTCTGAATGATGTTTTCTTCCTTGAAGGGGCTTAAACATTTTTCTGGAGGGCAAATAGAAGATAAGGTGATTTGCTTGCTCCCATGGCAAATTCATTTTTAGGCTGTTTTTTGCTTTTTGCTTTTTTTCTTTTTCAGGCAGAACATGTTTAACTTCGGCTTGACTTCTAGATCATATCTCTTACCCCTAGGCGGTGCTCCTCTGAGGTCTTAACTATAACTTAGCCATGTTTGCCAGTGTCCTTCATCTCAGCAGGTCTTGAACTCCCACCTCTGCCTCCAGTATTGCACTGCTGATGAAATCTCCGAGCCACGTCTTTACCTTCTCAGCTGTTAATTTCTGTACAAATTGTTGCAGTATCTCTCTGAGCACGTCCATCTTAGAAGCTTACAAATATCTGAAGGGAAACTGCACACAGATACTTGGGTTTACTTTTTGTGGTTTCTCTCTTCCCTGAGATTTTGCCCTACAAGTCCAAACACTTTTAAATTTATAGAATCCTATATCTGAGTTATCATAAATGTCAAGTGTATTAACTGGAGTCCCAAATATCCCCATTATTTTTCATTTTCCTAAACTATATCAGTATACATCTGTATTTGAAAATATATTCAATCAAACTAAATAATAACTGGGGTCTTAAAAGAAAACCTCATCTGCAAGATACTGAAAGCACAAATTAGTCTACATAATAGTAATCAAGAGAAATGTTTGCTAATTCTAGTTTTTAACATTTTTTAAACATTTAAAAATGAAATAATGGATATGTTATAATTTAAAAATAAATCTAATCTAAATAAATCTAATTATCTTGTATAGTAACATTATATATTTATCTAATTAATATCTAATTATATGAATTATGATATACTTACATCCCTTGCTATTTGGGGGATTCTGCTTATAAACTGAGAAAGGTACCATAAAAATGTCACATAGTAGCTACAAAATACTGTTTATAAATAGAGAATTTAAAATTTTTTAAATGTTTTTATTTATTTATTTATTTATTTATTTTTGAGAGAGAAAAAGGCAGCGTGAGCAGGGAAAAATCAGAGAGAGAGAGGGAGACACAGAATCTGAAGCAGGCTCCAGGCTCTGAGCCGTCAGCACAGAGCCCGACGTGGGGCTGGAACCCAGGAACCGCGAGATCATGACCTGAGCTGAAGTTGGATGCTCAACCAACTGAGCCACCCAGGCACTCTTTACCATTTTTAATGTGAGATTATATCATTAAGTATAGTGAAATGGCATACTTTATGAAGGTAGCTGAGAGACGAACACTTATAATGTAACATTACTGATAATTGTGTAGTTACATATTAAGTGCTTTTTCTTTCATTTAATTCCCTCATGGAAAAATAAAGCAGAACACATGAATCTATCTGCTTTATGTTTGGTTATTATTACATATTAAGCTTCATTTAGAACCCAGTTTAGATTATCTATAAATCTCTAGGAATAAGACAGATTTGAGAAAGAATATGCTTATTATATCGGTTATGTAATTTATTGTAAAGATATGTGTGGAGAGGGTGGGAGAGAAGGAAAGAGAGAGAAGGAGAAAGAATGAATTGAGAAAGTGCGATTTAGCCACAATGACATGGCTCAAAAAATTCTGTTTCACTTAAAATAACTTCTTAGATTATATTTTTTCATGGAAAAAGTCTATTAAATCTCTTACAATTTAGTGTTTGGCTCTTAGTTATTAATCTTTTCCTTAATTTCAAGATTTTATCTGCAAAAGGAATATTTTTTTCATATACCTTATATCACCATGAAACTTAAACCAAATAACTTATTTAAAGCAAAGAAGTCTAATAATCACACAGAAGAAAAGTCTATCTTATCTTATCTCATCTCAAAATCCTGAGATCAAGATCTAGCTGAGATCAAGAGCTGGATGCTTCACTGACTGAGACACCCAGGCACTGCCAGATATTTATTTTAAGTAAATGTCAGAGTATCTCATTTTACAGTTCTACAATGATTAGCAAGTCCAAAAACTGGTACAATTTATTACTGCAAATTTTTACACACACACACACACACACACACACACACACACATGTTCACACACATGTAGAGACTTGAATCATTGTTTTATTCTCTGTATTGAGAGAGAGTGAGAGAAGGAAAGAAATAGACAAATGGATAGATAGAGATATATCTAATCTATTCTTTTTTCTGTTCATATAGTTTCTACTTTTAGTTTTATAACCTAGATATATTATACTGTGCCTTATGGATACTGCTGTAACAGCACACAGCTGGAATTTACTTGATTTAAATTATTTATTTTAGTTGGTGAATGTATTCAGTTCTTATGATTACTTATACCTTTTTTTTTTTAATTTTCTCGATCTAGGAGTTTTATTTACAACATATTTCCTTCTGTTCATTTTCTTTTAATAAGTATTCTTTAGTTCATTTTAGTTTCTCTCTGTAAGTTAAGAGGTTATTTATTCTATGCTTTCTCATTAAAGGCCTAGGATGAAATATTTGATGTATATTTTATACATGTGTATATGCATATGTTTAAAATTAAATTAATTTATATTTTAGCCTCTTTCTGGATGCTTCAGGGACTTTACTGTTGCCTAAATTTCCTCAAAACTTCCTTCTATTATTAATCTCTTTTAGCTCTGTTAGTTTCTAAATGCATTAAAGATGTTATTATTATGTATATGCTCCGTCTAAAATTATTTAATTACTTTTTTGTTCACCATTACAATCCAATTCTTTTCCTTAGGAACTTTTGTTTTTCTTGCCAAGGCCTTTATTTTTCCTGCATACATAGAGTTTAGCTTGGTAGTGAATACCGGATTGACAGTATTTTTGATATGAACTTTGAAGATATTCTCTTTTTTTCTACAGTTTATGCTAAGAAATCTGCTTGATTTTTATTGGTGTAGCTTTGGACACACTTAGATTTCTAATCTGATAGATTTTAAATTTTATTCTTAAATATTGAGATTCCACAGTTTCATAAAAATATAATTAATGTTTATTTTTATTAAAATTGTTTAACATTTATTAATTGTTGAGAGACAGAGAGAAACTGAGCATGATCAGGGGAGGGGCAAACACAGAATCTGAAGGAGGCTTCAGGCTCTTAGCTGTCAGCACAGGCTCAAACTCACAAACTGTGAGATCATGACCTGAGTCAAAGTCAGATGTTCAACTGACTGAGCCACTCAGGCGCTCCTTAATATTTATTTTTAAATCTATTTATTATTTCTTTAGTTTTGGGAAATTATCAGCTATAATTTCATGAAATAGTGCATCTTTCATATTCTTCCATTCCATTATTCTGCTCTTCTTTTATTCACTATTCTGTGAATCCAAATAGATTTGCATTGGATTTTTAAAATTTATCGTGTTACATACATCTGAAAACTTATCAAATCAATGTACTTATTGAGGCTTATTCTAATTTGAATTCTTTTGCACCTTTTCATTCATTTGGTTCTCTTACACTCTGGCTTTACTGTTTCAAAATCTTCATCCTTTTCTGGATTCCATTTTTTATTTTATCTGTTTGAACATTTGCAACACATTACATACTCAGCTGAAGTTTCTTTAAAAATTTTCCATTGTCTTTAGTTCCTTGGCTTATAATTTTCCTACTGTGCACCTTTCAATAGTCTCTTTTTTTTTTGGACTTCATTGAAATCTTATATTTTCATTTCTTAGATCACCCTCAGTGGGATAAATCTGGATTCGTAAATGTTCCAGAAATTTTAGACTATCTCATGAGACACATTTTTTTTGTACTGCTGCCATGTACTTAAGAGATTTCACCTATTTTGGACAAATCTTCCAACAGTTTACATGCTCAGGGTCCTTTCCCTGAATAGCTTGTGACAATATAGCCTCAAAACTTTACCATATGTAACCTTAAATAAATTTCTATCAGTTTCTGCTCAGAGCCTGGTGTAGATAGCTTAAGTTTTACAGCAATGTCAAGCAAGCAGGTGACATTTAGATGTATATATGGGATCTAAGCAGTTTGTCCTTGATTTTCAACCTTTTGTAGACAGCTCCTTTATACCAGGTACAAATTCTTCCACCGTCAATCCCATTATTTACATGCCTTCAGCATCCTTTTGGCACCCTATTTATGGATAGTTATCTTATCCAATAATTAATTACATATGTCAGAACTGAAAAGAAGAATCGCCCATCAACTCAATGTGACAAAAGAAGTAGGTTCATAAAAATTTACTTTTTATATTTTCATTTGAAATAAATATTTAGATTCAAATAGTTACTTGGAAATATTCTTATTCACAATAAACACATGAATTTCAATTATATTTCCAGTCTTTGTATATATTATAGATGCAATTTCAAAAGGTATTTTGGTAAAGAAAACTGATTTCTCCTTGAAAAGCATAAAAATAAATCTTGGAAAGGAGCTGAATCTAAGGACCTATATTGAAAACCAAATTTACATGTATTTACATGTGGCTTAGTATCTTAGTTCTACTCTAGAATTAATGAGATAAAAATGTTACCGTTACTTGAAAACTGGTTCCTGAATTAACAAGCCCACTTAAACCATGAAGACTAAGTCTACATACATCATCTATCTTTTGAACCAAAAGAAACACTGGTTTTCTCATAGTGGTGATGAGAAAGATCATAGTAAATCCATTATTATAATGGAGCAAAGGAGAAATCACAGATATCTATTGATTATAGCTGTCCATAAATTAAATTTAGTACATTTCCAACATGCAAAATGTTCCCAATGTAAATTTAATCAATAAATTAATAAGGTAAGTTTAGTTAATTTTGTCTGTTCAAGACCATATTTAAAATAGGATGAAATCAACTTTGGAACACAGTTTTGTTGTTAATATAGCTCATTTTGAACAGGGTGAATTTGAATTTGAATTTGAACTTTCAAATTTAAGTTTCATGTTTCATAGCAATGACCTTAAGGCATTTGGTTCTGAAATGAACTATGTATCATTTCTGTTTTGTAATAGTTGGGCAATTAGCAATGGCTTAAAGGTAAAAATAATCATAAAACATAATTCACACAGTAGGAATACAGGAAAGAAATTCATGAACTATATCCGAAACTTTAAAATCTAACACTACTAAAATCTGTGATTTTACACTATGTAATCTTTAGGCATTTAAAACTTCATATTTCCTCTTATGCATATTAAATAAGTGATGAGATACTAGTTAGCTATTGTGAATTCTCTCAAATATTTAAGAATTGAATTAAAATGGCTAAACCAATTAATGTAGTTGACAAATATTATTTGAGGATTAGGATGTACGAGGCATATATTATTTATTAATTTTTAAAATTTATTTATTTATTTTCAGAGAGACAGAGACAGAGAAAGAGAGAGAATTTCAAGTGGGCTCTGCACTGACTGGGCTCAGTCTCATGAAATGTGAGATCATGACTTGATCCAAAATCAAAAGTCAGACACTGAACCGACTGAGTCACCCAGGCATCCCAAGGTATGTGTAATTAATTAGACATATAAATTTTATCAGACATAATTCCTACCCTTAATGAGATTAAATCTACTGGAAAGAGCTATTGGAGGAAGTATTAATAAATACCTATACATAGTTAAAATAATTAATTACTAGAATAAAATGGAGATGTATGAAAACTAATAATAAGATGATTTTGGAAATGAGACTGTATAGGGTAGATGGACTGAAAAGGGATGAAGAAAAGGGAAATAAATGTTATGTAATTAAGAAAATGAGAAATAAAACTAAATAAATGAGAATTGAGACAAAGTAAGTACAGGATAAAAATAAAATGAGAGAAATGTGAGCCAGGCTTCTGGAACAGAGATTTATTCATTGAAATTTTTATTTTATTTATAATCTGAGGATTTATCTCAACATGAAGATATACTTAGCAAATTCATAAAGTATATTTTACAAATATTTTGGGAGAAATAAATTATTATTATTTCCCAATGCAACAGTGTATTTAGCATAGAAAATCATTGATGTACTAAACTTTTATAGATATAAAACTCTTGACAAATAGTACTATTTCTTTTGTCTTTTATAACAATAATAAATCCACAGCTGTAATTTCAAAGTAACATAGGTATATCAAATAAAGCAATCCTTACACAAAAGCAGGAAAAAAAAAACCCAAAAAAGAGTTAAGATATCTCAACAATCTGATACAGCTATGGGCTGCTTTATGGTTTTGTTTTCTGGAATCTGATAAAAATTATTAGCCACCATCTTTTACTTCTTTTGATAAAATAATATAGAACAATTTTCTCAATTCTCTCTCTGAAGACAATTTGAAACAATGAATGAAATATGTAATAGAAAGCATCTTAAAAGAAAGCATCTTAAAATATCAAAAAGCTATGAAACCAGTGAAAAAATTGAGCCAAAATTTAAGAGACCAGAGAGAAGGAGGCCCAGAATGCTTTCTATAAGGAATATTTCTGATTTACCACACTATGTTAAACAAATAGTCAAAAATAAAAGCAAATAAAGAAAGGAGTAAGATAGCAAAACCAAGGGAGAATTAGAAATAGATCTACAATGACTTCAGTTTTAGATTCATTAGCAAAGTAAACACACACACACACACACACACATACACATACACACACACGCGCGCGTGCGCGCACACACACACACACACACACACACACACACATACACATACACACACACACGCGCGCGCGCGCACACACACACACACACACACACACACACACACATTTTACCACTCCTGGAGATTTAAAAAAGTCTTGAAGATTTAACAGGAAATGAGAAACTGTAAAATGAGACATAGATTTGTATAAGAGCCAAATAGAAATTCTTGAGAAAAAAAAAAACGCATCTATACATTAACCAATGGTATCAGCAAAAAGAAGATATCGCTAAGTAGTTTTCAAAAGCAGATTTTCTATCTAAGAGCAGGTTAGAAATACCTGGAGAACCAGCCAACTGGAAAATAGATCTGAAGAAGCACTTAAAATACAATATTGAGAGATAAGAAGACTCAAATTAGAGAATAAGGGATAAGAAAACAGTAAATACAGTGAGACATTCTAAAATCCATATCACTGGAGTCTCAGAGAAAGTGGATAGAACGAATAGTTCAAAAGCAATATTTGAAGATAATAGTTGAGCGTTTTCCACAACTAATGAAGTCAAAAGTCCAGAGTGACAAGAAGTCCAGTAAATTATTAGCATGAAAAATAAGAGAAATAGACTTGGAAAACTGTTTAGTGTCTTCTCAAACTGAACATAAGCATACTCTATGGCCTAGTGATTTTGTTTTGTTTATACCATAAACATAAATGCATATGTGAATAAAAATATATATAAAAAGAGTCACAGTAGCTTTATTTATATTATCCCTAAATTAGAAGCAACCCAAAAGTCTACTGCAGTACAAAATATTTACTGTGTATTTTTCAGTGAATGGAAAATAGAAAATTAAGCAGCAATCAAAAGGAACAAACTACTATATCTTTCATATGTACTGTCTGTAAGAGAGGACTATCATAAGAGGTTCTACACTGCATGACTCCATTTCTACAAGTTTTAAAAACAATAAAAAACTGTGTTATGAGTCAGAATAATAATTGTGTTTTTGGATGGGGCTTAAGAGAGAGTATAAGAAAAGTTTTAATGTGCATTAAGTTTTGATTTGGGTGGTGATTAAATAGATAAATTTGTTTGCAAAATTTTATAAAACTATATACTAAAGATATAGTATATATCTATATATTTTATTTTTATAGTTATAGATTTATTATATATATGTTATATAACATATTTTATTACAAGTATGCTACATTTCATAAAATAAAACCTTGTTATTAAAATTATTAAAGTTATTGAAAAGAGAAAAAAGATAATATATAACATTTTCAAGAAGAATGTGGATAGGGAAAGCTTTCTTAAATAAGACACCTAGAGGAGCACCTGAATGGCTTAGTTGGCTGAGCATTCAACTTGGTTTCGACTCAGGTAATGATGCCAGGGTACTGGGATTGATCCCCATGTCAGGCTCTGTGCTGAGCATGGAATCTACTTAATTTCTCTCTCTCTCTCTCTCTCTCTCTCTCTCTCTCTCTGCCCCTCTCTCCTGGCCATGCATGCTCATGCTTTCTCTCTAAAAAAATTAATTAATTAAATAAGAAAAACATAACACTTATGATACAGAAAGAAATTGATATATTAATCTATGTCTAAATCAGGAGCTTCTTTTCATCTGAAGTGATTGATAAGTAATTCATATCTAGAATATACAATACTCCTTATCAATAAGGGAAACAAAAATCCTGAAAACTCATTTTAAAAGTTGGCTAAATTCATGAATAAGGACTTCAGGAGAACAATATAAGTGGCAACAACAGCATCATCTAGAAAGTTGGGCAACATTTTCAATAATCGTATAGAAAATCTGGCAACTCCATGTGTTGGAAAATGCATAATGGCATTTTTCATATACTACTATTTTTTGTATACATTTTGATACCATTTTGAAAAACTGTTTGGACTTATCTGCTGCACCTAAAGATAGGTACATCCAATGAACAAACAATTCCACTCTTGGAAGAAATGTAAGACGAGGCACACCAGGACTCATGAATCGAGATGCTTACAGCAGCACTATTCATAACTTTCCTACACTAGAAATGACTGGTCATCTCTATTAAAATAGATAAGCTGACTGTGCTATATTTTTAAAATGTAACATTATCTAGGAGAGAAGCTAAATAAACTAAGCTAAATCCAACACCATTAGTGAATCTTCTAAAAAATATTGAGCAAAATAAGCACACTAAATAATACATTCAGTATGATTTTATTGCTGTAAAGTACATAAATAGGAGAAATCTGTTCCACTGTAATGTACACGTAGGAAGTAAAAGCAAAAAAAATCATGGAATTGACTACCATAAAAGTCAAGGTAATATTAACCTCAAGTGGGGAGAGAGGAAATGTAATTGTCCAGAGATACACGGGGTTGACAGGAATGTTCTCCATATAAACCTAGATGCTGGTTACATTTATAGTCACCTTATAATTATTCATTCATTCATACTGTATATTTATGTTGTTTTGGCATATCTGACATGTTTATATTCCATAAAAAATAAAAAGACCATTGATGCATATACATAACTTGAGTGGAAGTAATATCTGATGAACATTAGCACTAATTAATAAACTAAATCCAGTGGGCAAAAAGCTCAGTTCTGTGTCATAACAACTGCCTCAACCTGTCTAAAGCAGTGAATCTGATTGTGTTAAGACAGAAACATTCCCATTATAAAACCATTTGACATAAACAAAAGTTGATTCAATTTTTTTGGTAAGGTTTCAAAGGGCAGGAATAAAAAGACAGAAAACTTTTTCCAATGTAATTAGGTAAAAATTGCAATTCTTGTGTATATAAATGTATACATCACATTTGAATAAGAAAAGCTAAACTAAAAACATAATTGATTAAGAGAGAAAATGCTTATTGTCTCAGGTTTTCTCTAAATGATTTATTTTAAACTCTGTTTCTAATTTTTTTGAAGCTACCCAAATGCAATCACTAGGGTTATATTAGAAAAACATTCATCATTTGCAAAATCAAGTATTTCTTCAGTATATACTCTACCCTGAATATGTCCACTATGAACACATAGTTTTGACATTGTCAATCTTCTGAAGGAGTTTCGGGAAAACCTGAGGGTTATTCAACCACATACTGATAACCACTCTAGTATAATAATAGCTCTCTTTAAATTAATATCTTCAATCTCCTCTTAATTTTATATTCGTTGAGCAATAAAGAAGATTCAAAACGGGGAAATATGAGGAAAATTTTTAGAACGATGGGAATGTTCTAAAACTGAATTATGGTAATGTTTCTACAACTGTAAATTTATTAAATTCACTGAATTAAAAACCTATACTTGGTGAATGTTAAGGATGTAGATTATGCCTTAATAAACCTATAAAAATGGTGGAATATAATCTCATCTTTCCTTTGTAAAATCTTCATGTAGTGTTCTTGCTTTGTGATTTTACATTTATTGTGACTTGTGACATTTAAAATTTTGATTTTAGAAAAAGTACGGCAGTATAAGAAACTCAGGCTCTTGCTTGACCTTGAATTCATGGATTTAATTCCAAATAGCTCTTTAGCTCTTTTATAAGATTGTGCTTGTTTCCTCTTCTGTAGAAAGGAGAAAACACTAGTATTTAAACCAATGACTTATTCGAAAAAGTAACTTAGTTAATATGTCTAGATGTGTTTAGAGTAGTGTTATTACTTGGTAAACACGATGTAAGCTTTAGCTGTTTCTATGTGCTGAATTAAGGAGCCATTTAAATGTTGAAATTGAAGATACAAAAGCAAAATAATACAATTGATAGAGAAAGATATGAGAGAAGGGAAATAAAAAGAAATGTGTTAATCTTCTTACAGTTAATAAATCTTCTCCTTGAGTTAAGACATAAATAAGCAGTAATTAAAATTAATTCAGGTTTATTTGTAAGTGATGCACTGATGAATGATAATGTTAGTAATTAGGAATATGAAAGAAATTCAATTATTTTGGCTATTTCTATTCCTGTTTTACAATAGGTAAAATCATTTGAAAAAAAAAAAAAGATGACCTGAAGTAAGGGTTGGAGAGTTGAGATTATTAATGACTTGCCATGGCTATTGATGAGAAATGAAGAGAGATGTTATATAGGAATACATAATACGAAAACCAAATGGTAGTTGGAATCCAGATGAAGTTGTAGACTATAATTGGTTGGCAAAGATTTTTAAGATTTTATTTTTAAGTAATCTCTACACTCAATGTGTAGCTTGAACTTACAACCCCAGTATCAAGAGACACATGCTCTACTGACTGAACCAGCCAGGTGCCCCTAAGTTTTTTCAGTGTTAATGGAAGTATATTCCTTTGACAGTCTCAACAGGCACTATGACATATTTTACTAAAATTGATCCTATTACTAATTATTAAAACCAGTTTTAAGAGGGTACAACGGTCATTCTGACTGTCATCTATTCCCTGTGAAATCATTATTCTAAGTCAATTTTGATAATGTCTTTAACTTTTTCGGCATTTAATCTAGAGATAGCCAAATTTAACAACGTTAGGCAATGAAATGCAACTGAAGTTCACTTAGGACTTTTAGGGAAGTAAATTCAGTCTTTGCCTGTAGATGTGAAAAAAGATGCTTACTATGCTGGTTTCTGTTAGCAGACATTTCTTGTTTATGGGAGACTCATCCTCAGGATGAACCTAGTTTGTGGTCGTCGAAATAACCTTGGGTTTTCATAAAATCCTATAAAAACCAAATCAAATATTCCAAAAGATTGGCCTAAATCTAGACTGCTTATTATGTAAGTTCATATATTTTCTCATTTCTAAATACAATTTAAGTTGTGGTTTCCATTACTTATAGTGAAATAATTCAACCTAATACAAAATACATATCTGGAAATATTCTTCAGAGATTCATTATAAAGTATAAAGAAAAAAATAAAAAGAAAAACATTTTATTTAATTAAAATAGTATAATATTATATTTACATATATAATTGAATTTACATTTAATCATCATTGTGTAATCACTTTATCTGGAAAGAATGGGTTCCCCACCAAAAAAATATCCCAAATGAGCTACTACAATGATTGGAATTAAAGCATCAGAGAAAAATTTAATTGTACAAGTTCACGTTTGACAAAAACTAGTTTTTACATCATAAAAATGATGTAATTGAAACAATCTTATAAATAAAATAATTAAAACTTCATAAAAATATCTGACAATGTAGTAAGAAACTTTTACTTGCTTCTGTCCTATTTTTGACGTTGCTATCTAATAGAAATTCACCAAATAAAGCCTTTGATGTGACTGTACTATTTTGAATCATTGCGATGGCTCTGGATTATAAATGGCTTACAAATTACAGGAGAAGGTTTACATTCTCCTAACTGCATTTTACTTTTTTTTTTTCTCTTATAGGCAATCTTCTTAGCATACCTCATTACTTATTCTCAGGGTACATTAATCTCACAACTTTTAAAAATAAACACATGCCAGACTCTTCACATTAACCATACCTGAATCAAGTCTTCTGAAATTGTCCCTTTAAACATCTTTTATTCTTGGGGATAATTAGAAGAAAGAAAAAGTGAACACAAAGCTAAATTCAGTTCTTATATTTTAATACAACAACATCAAAGTACTTTAACAGAAGTGCCCTTTAATTTCTTCTTAAATAATCGATAAAAACTATCGTAGCACATGTCATTTGCGAGCCTAATCTTTCATACACCCTCAGTATGTACATGGGCTAGAAACACATTAAGTTCAGAACCATCAAAGTGTTATTCCCTTAGAGAATAGAAAGGTGAAGTCTCACTCAGCACAGTTTTACCAAGCAAAAAAAGAAAAAAAAATCAGCATTAAATGCAATTTCTTCCAAAATCATATGAGGCTCTTTCATTCTAGGAAATCATTCGGGCTTGACGGCAAGAAAACACTTTTAAATTGGAAAAGCCTTTAGTTTTCGAACTTTTCCTCTGGTTCTTATTTCCCTTTTACATTCTGAGGTCAGGAATGTTCCACTCAGGTACACTCCTCAGACTTTGTGCAGCATTCTGCATGTGCTTATTTCCCACATGAGTGCCATCTAGAAGGAAATGCTCATCTATCTCTATTTCTAAAATGTAATTATTTCTCCCCAATGGATATAAACTATTAGACTGAACTACACAAAATTATCAATTTTCAGCCATTTTACTTTACAAAGTCAGTATTTTCAGATGGAACAAACTAACATTATCAAAATGTGGAGAATTTTTTTCATATCAAAAAAGTGACCTAATATAGTCAACAATAGAAGTTAATTTTCTTCTTAATTTGCAATGTTTCTGAGGTTTTAACTTCCCTAGCTTTAGACTTCTCTTCTATGTAGTATGGATAGTCATTACTTTGCCCTAATATTATTTTCCTCTTTGATAATTTCAGAGAATATTTTCAATATCAGTTTGGTTACGAAAATAGTATTATTGGAATAAGTCGTTTTAATAAGGAGATTTAAGCTTCCATATTTCTGGCAAAAGCTATGGGAGTAAAAATAGGTAAATCTAGAGCTGAAGGACTGGGAAAAGAGTTACTAATGATGTTGGCTGAAGCATAAGCTGAAGAGGATGGGAAAGAAGCCACAAACCACAGGGACTTTTGAGAAGCTTTCTTCTGTTTTCGCCAGAACTGCAAGGCAGAAAGGTGCCAAGACATTATGTCTGACTACTTAAGTGACTGTCACTCCACTTCTACTTTTTTCACTCAACTTCCTTTCAATGAGAAACACTAACTTGTGTTAAAACAAGGAAGGAGATTATACTGAAAGCATGTCTTAGTCTTAGAAAGAAGTCATGGTAATTCCAAGATGACTAATTCCAAAGTGACTAATGACAATTCACCACAGACACAGAAGCCTCAGATTCATGCAAGTGTAAGGTATTACTAAAGATTTTCATATCCAGAGGACCGTTTCCCCCAGAAAAACCTAATAAAATAAATTTATCACTGAAATAAACCATACCCAAACTCTCTCTTTTCCTCTGTCTCTCTCTATCCCTCTCTCTAACACACACACAGAACTCAAAGATCCTGCCAATTAACTAAGTGGAAATGCTTTCCCTAGATCTTTAGCACATATTGACCCTTTCTGGCCCACAGCCATAGTAAGTAATCGATGGAAATTAAAGCATATGGCAGGTTTAATAACAGAACATCTTCTCTATACTCTGAAAGTTGGTCTACCCAATCAGCTTCTATAATGAATAATAAATCTCTTATCCATCTGTTCATTTCTGAGTCCCTCATGCTTTTTTTCTTAGATTTCATCTAAATTCAAGTCAGTTAACATAGTGTACTAGTGGTTTCAGAAGAAGAATTTAGTGAAATTTAGTAATTCATCACTTACGTATAACACCCAGTGCTCATCATGTTCAATACCTATCACCCATTTAGCCCAGCCCCCAACCCGTCCTCTCTAGCAACCCTCAGTTTGTTCTCTAGAGTTAAGAGTCTCTTATGGTTTGTGAGGGCCAATATTTTTTTTAAATGTTTTATTTATTTTTGAGACAGAGAGAGACAGAGTATGAGTGGGGAGGGGCAGAGAAAGAGGGAGACAAAGAATCCGAAGCAGGCCCCAGGCTCTGAACTGTCAGCACAGCTCAAAGGCCCAATATTCTTATTTGAGGATAAGTTAAGTATCCATGCATTAAAGCTGCACCCCATTAGGTCTCCAAGTCATCTACTAAGCAATAATGTAAGTAAATACAAGTATGGGGTCAAAAATTATATACATATTTTTCTCTATGAAAGAGTTATTCTCAAAGAGGCAAGATCTTGTTTACAAAACTTTGGGCTATAATTACCACACCAAGTTGTTCTTATCCTTTGGAGAAAACTGGCTATTTGGAAAATGCATGAGAAATAATGAGAAAATAAGGTATTCCTTATTGTGACTTTAAATATTTTGAAGATATTTAATAAGTTATTTCTTTAGAATTTTATTTAAAAAGAAAAGTCACCAATTTTTACAGCCCGAGTATCATTTTCCTAGATGTTATCTTTTTTTTATCAATTTCACAACCTTCAGAAATATATGTATCTGACTGCAATCTAAGGTAAAGTGAAAGGGCATCTTGTGAATCTTGTAAATGTATTGTCATTTAAGAAACAGGAAGCCACAAAACAGTGGACATCTAATTGTGTCCATGAATGTAGTACTCATCTTAACATTACTGCAATGTTACATAAAGTACATGAGAAGGTAGGGTTCAAAAGAAGAACAATTATTACTAGGCTGTGAAAGCTGAGAATAATATTCAGACAGACAACAGAGATAGGGAAGATAGGAACATGGTGTCAGAGGTAAAGGAAGGATCTTAGAGCCTTGAAAATTGGCAAAATAAAAGACAACATCCTAGTAACTGAAGAATGAAGTAAGTTGATGGTTTTGAGGAAAAGAGAGTCAAAGGAGAAGATGAAAGCTTATTTTTGCAATTCTACTTCAAAGACTTTTTCATGTTTTTCCTGGGTATCTTTGTTAACTATGGTGAAAGCAGAAAGACAATACTTTATCTATTTTTTTCTCATGTCAGACAACTCGTTGGCTTCCTTGAAATGTAAATTAATAAAATTTATTACTTAATTACTAATTTGATTTTTAAATTTTAACCAAAGATGAGTGTCCTTTACAATATATATAGAATTTAATCAATTCCTAATATGAGAACATAAAATATTTCATTTTTGTGAAGAGCCTACTTTAAAATGTCTCAAGGCATTTGAATGAAAATATTGGTGATTTCTGTCAGTAGGTAGCTTACACTGTATTTGACTGAAGTTAGAAATATCTATACTTGAGTATTTTTATTTTAGAACAGATTTAGATTTACAGGAAAGTTGCAGAGATAGTAACAAGTTATTGTATTCTCTACACTCAGTTTCTTTTATTATTATACATTTTGACATATATTTGTCAAAATTAATAAACTTATGTTGATACATTATTATTAACTAAAGTCTAGACTTTATTCATACTTTATTTCTATAGTATTGACCTAATCTCCTTTTTCTTTTCCAGGATCCCATCTAAAATACTATATTACAGGGGCACCTGGGTGGCTCATTTGGTTGAGCATCTGACTTCGGCTCAGGTCATGATCTCACAATCCTGGGTTCAAGCCCCGAGTCAGTCTCTGTGCTGACAGCTCAGAGCCTGGAGCCTGCTTCCGATTCTGTGTCTCCCTCTCTCTGCCCTTCCTCCTCTCATGCTCTGTCTCTCTCTGTATCAAAAATAAATAAAACATTAAAAAAATTTTAAACATAAAATGAATAAAATACTATATTACATTGTGTTGTCATGCTTATGCTCTGCTTGCCTGTCATAGTTTCTTAGACATTGTTTTTGATGACCTTAATAGTTTTAAAGATTACTGAAGAATTATTTTATAGATTTTCTTAATTTGGGTTTGTCTGATGTTTTTCTCACAGTAAGACTGGGGTAATATATACTTGAAAATTACAGATTAAGAGAATTTTATTTTATTTATTTTATTTTTTAATGTTTCTTTTTTTTTAATTTTTGAGAGAGAGAGAGAGACACACACACAGTGAGAGTCAGGGAGGGGCAGAGAGGGAGACACAGAACCTGAAGCAGGCTCCAGGCTCCTAGCTGTCAGCCCAGTGCCCAATGTGAGGCTTGAACCCATGAACCGTGAGTCATGACCTGAGCCAAAGTTGGATGCTCAACTGATTGAGCCGCCCAGACACCCCTAGATTAAGAAAAACTTAAAATTATCACTCAAAACTTATAATCTAGGAAATAAATGTAAATTTGTAGAGAAAGAAATGGAAAAATATATATCAATATATTATATAATACATATCTAGTATCAATATATAGAGTCCAAAGAGCAAATTTTCAACCTTTTAAAACTTTAGTACATAGCACATATACTTATACATTGTACCTCAGTATACACAGACATGTAAAAAACTAAAAAAAATCATATAGTCTATTAAAAACTGTAATCCTGTAAATTCATTTTACAATCCACTAATATAACATGACTTGCAGTTTTAATAGACTGAGGAAACCAAATAGAGCCTTCTCTCTCTTCTCTCTCTTTATAGCTTTGGAGAGCATATGACTGAATATTCCCAAAGACAAAAGAAAAAACATGAGAAAAAACTATTGGAGAGATGATATAATATCTAAGAATATAAAGTTCCCTGAAGAATTTCTTTACATATGTTGGAAACACAAAAGGCTAAGTGAGAGAAAATAAATACATGTTTTGGTGATTTTCATAATGGCCATTACAGTTAAATTAGGTGAATCAAGAATAAAGAAGTTAATTGCATGGATAAAGGTTGTACAGTAAGTCAGCAGTAAAGAGGGAAATAAAAACCACGCATCTGTCCCCTGCAGTCACTATCACACACTTCCTACAAATAGATGATTTAGCAGTAAATTGCATTCTCTTTAATACTTATTACATAGGTCCGCGTTTTCACTATAAAAAAGAAAATGAGTATAGGGAACTCAAAGCTATGTACAAATGATTTTGGTTCTCAATTTCATTTCTCTATTGGATATGAAAAAACTGCAGGAATCATGTAAAAATGTTCTATGTTTCAAGTGAGTTGCACTATAGCAGTCCCCACGGCACATTCACACACTTGAGCTAAAAGGGAATATTACAGGGATCATTTCCAAATGGAGATAAAAATAAGGGAGGAATCTTTCATCCTGAGTCTCATTAGGAAGTGAGGCTCAGAAGCAAGTTTTCTTATCACTTCTTCTGTTTGCATAAAGAGGTGGACACACCCCTAGGGGACATTTTCCGAAAGGGCAAAGATGGCAGGGATGTATCAAGTAAATGGAGTACGGTGTAGGCACGTGAGGAATTCTAATACAGGTACTTGGGGAATCTTAGGAATTCAGTTCTTGTTTGGGAACCAAAAGAGTAACTCGTTAGTAACATTTTTTAATGCCAGAAGAGAGATGTGGGTTCGGTTCCCAGTGTCAGGAGCTACTTCTGCAGGCTATTTGGCACACATTATGTAGCGGAGCTTGTCTGAGGGGGAAAAAAAAGCTGGAAGTCAGGAAGTATGACATGTTGCTCATCGACAATTCTGCTAGCCAAGAAACGATATGCATCCTGATGGGCCCTCTGATTAGCTATTCATGATGAGATACACTGTTACAGTGGATGTATATGCATAAAGCAAGAGGGGTAAGGTGAAACATCGGAAATAGATGGGCACAAATGCCCTTCGTACTTGGCCATTTCAAGGTAAAACTAAGGGCGATTTATCTTGTCTAAACGCAGATAAGATATAATTACAGCTATTTCAAGCCACTAAATTATCTACTCTTTATTCATATAGATAAAATAGAGTCCTAATAAAAAACAACATGGTTTGTTGACTTCCTCCTGGCTAATTTTTAAAAGTGTTCTTTGGATTAGGGACTATATTTTAAATTTTCAGTGTTGGTAGCTTTATATGTGACTTAATATTCCTTCTAATGGTGACAACTTTTCTATTTTTTAAAAATATTTTGATGGTGCTTTTTCATATTAAAACAAGCTTGATAGAACAAAGCACTAAAATCTTTAAACAAGCCTTTATTATATTTATAAACAACATAGCAGCAAAGAGAGAAAGTGGAACAAAAGAATAACAGGAAATTGTCAATAAGGCATGACAGCATTCTGACCCATGACAAAACACGTGCTGAAGTCAGTAGTTTATATCTTTATTCAATTACTCCTTAAAGGAGGCCTAAAGTTAAGTGCAAAACTTTGAGTAAATATGTACTTGTGCGTTGTTTTTTATAAAGTGAAGGTGCATACTTTTCATAGAATTTTTAAACAAATGTTAAGTGGATCCATGACCAAATGCTGCCAAAATTCCCTTCTCTCTCCAAAGATAACAGGTTTATGAATTTTGCCAAACACTTTTTTAAGTTTCTTGATTTATTTTGAGAGACACACAGATACACAGAGAGAGAGAGAGAGAGAAAGAGAGAGAGAGAGAGAGAGAGAGAGAGAGAGAGAGAGAAGGACAGAATCCCAATCACTCCATTAGTGAAGAGCTCAAGGAAGGGCTCGAACGCACAAATACCAAGATCATGACCTGATCTGAAGTCAGAGGCTTAACAGACTGCTTAACACCCAGGTGCCCCAAGTCTGGCCAAATTAAAAAAAAAAAAAAAAAAAGACTAGCTCATCTATACCTTATGCAAATTGTTTCAGAAAATTAAAGTGAAGGAAATATATCTGACTTATTTAGGGTGCCAGTTTAAACTCGATACTATAATTAAATAAAGGGAGTGTAAAAAAGATAATTAGAAACTAATATTTTTTTGGACTCAATATTTAAAACAAAAGATTTCTGCCTATATTTCAATAGTAGTCAGTGTAAGCCTAGCTTCTGTAATAGATAAAACTCCAAATCTTGGTTGTTTAATACATGGAGTTTTATTTATTTTTTTACTCAGATAAAGGTAGTGGTAGGAATAGATGGTGAGGCACTTTGCATAAGCAATCTTTAAAGAACCATGATTCTGCCATCTTCAACAGGTAGCTTTTTCTAAGGTCTGGGGGTGTGTGACTTCCAGCCAACAGACAGTGAAAAAGAGAGATATAATTCAGTGGGGAAAGGGAGAAATTATTCAATGAATGATGTTGCAAAAATTCTTTATCATTACCAAAAAATGAAGTTAAATCCTTACATGCTACCTAAAGCAAAATCAATCATTATAAGAATATTGGAATACTTTTAAATTAGATCCCAGTTTCTTAAGACCTGGGGCAGGAAACTCACACAGAAATCAGTTCCACTGTCTTCTATTGGTCAAGCAAGCACAGAGATCAGGCTCAAAAGGAAGGAGCATAGACCATTCATCCATCAATGAGAAAAATGTCAAAGAATTTTGATTCATGTTTGAAAACTGCTACAAGTGTCTCCTGATTTGGGGGGCTATATTTTACTATTTATAAGGAGGAACATTGCTTAAATGAGGGGAGATAGAATAAAATGACAAGAGTAAAGGCAAGGGTGCAATATATACAACATGCAAACCTCATAATAATGACTATCTTTATTAAAACATTTATTGAAACTGTTTCCAATTTTACCTTTGAGAAAAATTTGAAATATTAGTCATATAGAACACAGTTATTAGTAAATCAGTCTAATGTACTTTGATAGAATAATGTTTTACTTCTAATTGCTATTGTTGTTTAAAATAAGTCACTTTGGCAAGAGTTCCACCAGGATGAATTCATAATAATATTTTTTACCATTGTAAATTAAATAAACAGATAACAAATTATTTTACATTTCAAACACAAAGTATATTAAACAGAGGGGAATGGACATTTTTTTTTTTTTTTTACCCTGGGCAACATCTACCCTTTGCTTGCTTATTTATTTAAATTTGACAGCTATTTCAAATCAGAAATTTGAGGATACACATAGAGGACAAAATATAGAGGAAAGCTATTTCCTTGTTTACTATTATATGTATGCTAAAATAAGCATGCAAAACATTAAAAAAAAGAACAAAACAAAAGAGCAGACCACCCTTTGGTAAAACATTCTGAGCTGAGGAGATTGTCAATTTCATGCTTATTCACAATGTACTATAAAATCCTGGGAATATGTAGACTCTAGCTTGCATATAAAAATAAACAGAGGGAGAGGAGCCAAGATGGCGGAGAGAAAGGGAGCTCTGTAAACTTCCTCTGCCCCATCGATCAAACTGAGAAGGACATTACTCTCATCTGCAAGAGCGGAAGGAGAAAATACGGACTCTAGAAGGAAGAGAACCCGAAGGATACCTGAGTGAGTGAGTGCGAACTGAGGAGATTGGAAAACGGGCCAGCCCGAGACGGGCAGGGGAGGTGGCAGCCCCAGCCCAATGTGGGGCAAGCGCGCGGAGCCCGAGAGACAAAAGGAAGAGACAGAGAGACTGAACACGCTCATAGTACTGTCTCTGGGGAAGAGGTAAAGAACACTTAACTGCGCTTGGAGAAGCTCACTCCATAGATAACTGCTGGGTGGCCTAAATCCCGAACCCAGTTGGCGCAAAGGAAGGAACAGCTTCCAGCCCAGCGCCATCTTGGCAAGGAGTCGGCCACCACTGCAGCGGTGGTTATCAGGGGTGCTCACTTCGACCTCAGTTTTGGGAGTGGGAGCACGCACCTCATTTCCGCTGCGCATCTCACTCCCAGCATTGGCCGCGCAAACCCTAAATCCCGGGTGCCAATGGGGGAAAAAGATAGCCCCCACCTCTGCACAATCCCTGCAGAGAGTTGGTGGCGGTAAAGACCTGGGTGCGCACACAGGCTGCAGGAGCTCCCAGCTCATTTCCAGCAGCTCCCAGCGCCGCCTTGGGCAACAGCTACACCCTCATTCCTCCTCCAACGCTAACGCAATCCCCGCCAGGGGTTGAGTCTGCAACAGTGCACACTGTGCACAGGCACATCACCTCCTGCCATGCATCTCGCCCCAGGCAGGGGCAGCCAAAATCCCAGCCTGAGCCAAGACAAATTGATTCCACCCCCTAAGAAGCCAGCAACCAAAACAAAAACATCTCACCTGTGGTAGCATAAAAAGTGCATGGACTGGAACTTTGAACCCAGGCAGGCCTTGAAAATACAACTTGGCTCAACCATGGCAAAAGGAGATGGGACTCATTAGAGTGGCCTACAGTTCATAGTTCAGCAAAGCTTGTCATGAGGTCTGCCTATCTAATCTCTGCAGACACCAAGGCGGAGCCTCTGAGAGCAGGCTCCAAGACCTACCACATCAAACCATGCCTATCCAAAAGGGGGAGCTGCCATTTTTGTTTTTGTTTTTGTTTTTTAGTTGTTGTTGTTGCTTTTTTTTTAATAATTTTTTTCTTTTTTTTCTCCATTTTTTTTCTATTCGCTTTTCTCTGTACGTATTTTTTATTCTTATTACTTTTTTTTACTTAAATTTTTAAAAATTTTTACTCCTTATTTTCCTTTCTCCTTTTTCACTTTTTTTTCTTCTTTTCTTCTTTATATAGGAGAATATATCTCATCCCTACCTCTCCCGTCAACTGGTCATACACTTTTAGACTGTCCATTGTCCTTTGTTGTCTCTGACCCCCTTTAATTTTTTCTTACTTTTTTTTCCTTTTTCTTTTTCTTTTCTTCTTCTCCTCTTCTTGTCTCTTTCCTCTCCGTTCTCTCTATTTTCTTTCCCCCTGCTAATGTGTTTGTTTGTTTGATTCGTCTGTGCGTTTGTGTGTTACTGTTCCCTCTGTGTGTGTCTGTCTGTTTTCCTTCTTAGGGCTACACCAAGAAACAAGCCAAAGTGTGCATGACAGCGAGTCCCAAATACCGCTGAGTAGGGAAATAAAATATTCAAAGGCACAACAAGAGAAACTGAGAGACACCATTAAAAGAA
>PJEM01014258.1:0-36144 GCA_004023845.1 Helogale parvula
ACTCTCTTTCCCTCTTCCCCTCCCCCTGGTCCTCCATTAGGTTTCTCCTGTTCTCCTGTTAGACCTATGAGTGCAAACATGGTATCTGTCCTTCTCTGCCTGACTTATTTCACTTAGCATGACACCCTCGAGGTCCATCCACTTTCCTACAAATGGCCATATGTCATTCTTTCTCATCACCATGTAGTACTCCATTGTGTATATATACCACATCTTCTTGATCCACTCATCAGGTGATGGGCATTTAGGCTCTTTCCAAGTTTTGGCTATTGTTGACAGTGCTGCTATGAACATTGGGGTACACGTGCTCCTATGCATCAGCACTTCTGTATCCCTTGGGTAAATCCCTAGCAGTGCTATTGCTGGGTCATAAGGGAGTTCTATGGGTAGTTTTTTGAGGAGTCTCCACACTGTTTTCCAGAGCGGCTGCCCCAGTTTACATTCCCACCAACAGTGTAGGAGGGTGCCTGTCTCTCCACACCCTCGCCAGCATCTATAGTCTCTTGATTTGTTCATTTTAGCCACTCTGACTGGTGTGACGTAGTATCTCAGTGTGGTTTTGATTTGTGTTTCCCTGACGATGAGTGATGTTGAGCATCGTTTCATGTCCTGTAGGCCATCTGGATGTCCTCTTTGGAGAAGTGTCTGTTCATATCTTCTTGGGCTTCATGAACCTTAGTGTATATACATAGCCCATGAGGATTTTGTTCACATTAAGATCTTGAGCCAGCAGATCTGGAGTGGGATGTGCAGTTCTCCCTTTCTAAGAAGCTCCCAGGAGTGTGTGCAAGCTACTGTTGCACAAACATGTTCTGGGTAGCAGGGAGGTTAAATTGAATTCTGGTTCTGCTTCTTGGGAGCTGTGGGATTGTATACAAATTACTCACTTTCTCTGTGCCTCAGTCATTTCATTAAAAAGGAGATAATAATAGTGTTTACTTCATTAGGTATTTTGAGGATAAAATTCATATTTGTAAAGAGTTTAGGGCAGTATCAAGTCACATGGTGGGCACACAAGATCATCCTATCACCACATTTAAACAGAGAATATATTTATCAGACAGAGAGATGTTCATGTTAATTGAAACATTGTTCAGGAAGATTATAAGCTGACTGAAATACCCTAACTACTCAGTATATTTATATAATGCTTCTACTATATAGCAGGCATAATTATAAGTGCTTTAAATGTATTAATAAACTAAAGAGAAAAGAGTGAGGGCTTTGGCACTATATACTGCCCACCTCCCCAGACACTATACTCCAGGAGGTAGATGTTTTTATTAGTCTATGTGCTGTACATGTGAGGAAACCAAAATGTGTACTTGAAGTAATATAATCAATTAGTGGAAACATTAGGGTCTGAAAGTTTCAGAGTCCATGCTGTTAACTATACTAATTTTGGTTTGATTCTATTTATCATGGCCTCTTAGTCTTAACTTTTTTGGTTTTGAGTCCACGTTCATATAGAAGTTATCGGATTAACATTTAGATCTACCCCAGGGGAGAAAATAAGCTTGTCAGTCCATGTTGCCGTATGAGTGTTCTTGGTGTTTTTTGGTGAGTTCTAAATATAATGGCAGCTATGTTTCTGTCTTGAGAAATACACATTGAACTTCTTAAGCATTTTTAATGTAAATTCATTTTTGAATAACAACGTATGTTTTAGGACACCATAAACATTGGCTTCTCGGGCCTTGCAGGGCCAGGCAATAAGGCCTTCCAGGAAAGAAGGCAAAAAGCTCCTCCTACTGATGGCTTGAACACTTAACATTCCTTTCTATCCAGTCACCAGAAACATCACTAGTGATGGGCTTCCAAGGACCTCTTATCAACCATTAAACTGGTTGAAATTGAGCTTTTCAAGACTAGATAGAAGCAAAAGTTCCACGGTAGGAAAGGTCAACAGAGGCAAAGCTTTCGAAAGCCATGTAAATTGAAGAAATGAATCTGCTCTGAAGACTTAGTTTTTAAAATTGGATATAATTTTCCTAGTGCAGTCTTTAGAGATAATCAGCAACTGATGCTAGGAAGTCTTGAAGAGTTTATAGTACTTTTTTCAGTAGGCATTAAAAACCAACCACCTGTCACAATACTTGGGTTACCTTATTTAACATGGGGTATTCAGAACTGGGTTTGTTGTCAGATACTTTGAGCTATAAATCCTGATTTGTGGGAATTGACCGAGCGCATGGGTCACTCTAGTACATTCTGTTATCCTGATTCAGACTTTGATTTCAAATGCATATTTCATTTCCCTTTGGATCAGATCTGACCACATGCAAACCTCAAAGGGTATCTTTTATTCATTTAGTTTAAAACCTCCAGCTGACAGGCGATCTGAAAAGCCCACTCTTTGTCCTTTCTCTCTACTCGACCTAGCATTTTAACTTCGGGGGGGTAGGGGGGAAGCTATAAAAAGAACCAAGATTGTTCTTTGAGATCATCTGTAACCCCCTAATCTCCTTTCCACGAGGGACCCACAAACCACAGCAGATGTCCTTGGGAATTGTCTGTTGCTGTTACCAAATGACTACAAACTTAGCTTAAAACAACACCTATTTATTAGCTTAGAGTTCTGTAGAATAAAAGTCTGGCCACCATTTGATCTGGTTCTCTGAACAGAGCCTCAGAGTCTACAATCAAAATACAGTTGGGCTTAGTTCTTGTTTGGAAGCTTGGGGGGAACAATCTCTTTCCAAGCTCATTTATAGTTGGCAGAATTCAGTTCCTTGAAATTATGGAACTGATGTTCCTTTCTTTTATTAGGGGGGGGTTGGGGATTCTTGGTGGCTAGGGGGGTTCTCTAAGCTGCCAGATGCTGTCCACATCACTTGATACTTTGTCTTCTCCTTCGTCAAGCCAGTAACAGCATACTGAATCCTTCTCATGCCTCTGAAACTTGTCTTCTACCACCAGCCAGGAAAGAAAAACCAAAAACGGTTTTAAGGGGCTGTACTGATCAGGCCCATTCCGATAATCTCATATTCCTAAATTAAACTTGTCTTTCTGTATGATAGAATCACAGAAGTGAAATGCATATCATTCACACCCCAAGGATGATATAGGCTATGTACATGACAAGTGGGAGATATTGGGAGCTATCCACAGGAATGAGTAAGGGGGCAGTACCTAGGGTTGTCTTTAGAGTTTTGAGTCTTTGGCCAGTAGTTACTTGGGACCAAGTTCTCCATCCTTTACAGAGAAAGCATATTGACAGGGCACTGTTCATGACAACCTTAACTAAATTGAAGAATCTGTGTTTTCTAAATTGTCCTATTTTGTGTTTCAAGAAAATCTTTCTTTATGGAATGTTTATTATATGTCACAGTAAACTTGAACACTGTAGACAAATTGCTATAAGAGATGTAACCTATGGAACCAGGCTATTTCTGTCACAAATTTGACAACCTAGGCCTCTCTGAATTTGCAGTGTAAGTTTGCATTTTTGAAAAATGGCAGCTCTGTCCTTATCTAAACTTCATGTGCTGTCCCTTTAGGCTGTGTTATGATTCTAATTATTCTTCATGGCTGTGTTATTGTTTGATGCCTCTATCACGCAATGTTAATTGACGTTTAGCTCATCATCCCTTCTTCATTTTTATTTTGCTTTGGTGGCAGTGAGTTTAAACATCTAACTAAATTTTGGTTTTAGAAAACATTCAGTAAAAGGCTTTGCCTAGATTTTGACATGACCTACTGTGGCAAAGCTGCCACTCATAGATCCTTGAGTTCTGGTTACTTGTTTTCTCTAGAGAATGAGTATATGGCGAAGGCCATGAAGATTGGGTTACTGCAAGGGTGTCAGTTACCTACTGATGAGATAGTCGAGCATGCTGAGGGATGCCAAGTATTGTGTGACTTTCCTGCAACTCAACTGGCTAATGATTCTTAGTATAAATCCCTTGACTGCTTCAATGGGAATATTTAAATCTTACACACAGACTGTCAGGGCATCTCTCCATGTGATCCAGAATAATCATGAAGACTGTCTCTAGCACAGGCACTGGTAGAAGTCAGTGAAATGGAGTATAGGGAGTGTTAAACTTTGTTGTCCATTCTCCACATGTTGACAGACATTTGTCAGAAAGGACAATGCTTGCAGCTGTTTGACGCTTTGTGGTAGGCAGTTATGCATGATTTGGTGGTTTGATTTGCTGTCTGGACTTGACGTTCTTATGAAAATGATTACAAAGTACAAAAAGTCAAATTAATGAACAATAATTATGAGCAATAAACTGTAAGTGATTTAAAAAAAGCCCCACAACATTTCAGTAGGAATATGGGAAGTAAACATCCATAGGCATTTCTAAAGTTTTTTTTTTTTTTTTGCTTTGCCTTACACAGTTTCACAGCATTTTATCTCACAGGTGGATTATACAGTTAGTGCTACAAATTAAACATTTGTTCAGTATGTATCTCTCATGATAGACCAGTAACTCCAGGGGTGAATCATTATATCCACCCAGCAACCAGTGTCAGGTAATAGCAAGTGATGAACAAATGTATGTTTAAAAATTAAATGTGGGGCACCTGGGTGGCTCAGTCAGTTAAGCGTCCGGCTTCAGCTCAGGTCATGATCTCATGGTTCGTGGATTCAGGCCCTGCATCGGCCTCTGTGCTGACAGCTCAGAGCCTGGAGCCTGCTTCAGATTCTGTGTCTCCCTCTCTCTCTGACCCTCCCCTGCTCGTGCTGTCTCTCAAAAAATAAAATTAAAAAAAATTAAATGTATGTTTGAGAGATGAATAGTTGGTCTATGAAATACAAGTTAAAATAAAAATTTATTTGTTGCATTGGCAAAGGTAAAAAATGAAATACTCTATATCAAAGCTGTAGTAGGGAAAAAAGGGCATTCTCCTTCCCTCTGGGTCAATATCAACAAATTATTTCAGCATAATTTAGTTGATAAGGACTCAGTGGTGAACAAAATAGTCTTTTCACAAGAAATAAATATACTGCAAAATGCTAGGAAGAGCATTCAGGCAATTTTGTGTCAAAAACAAAATAATTGTACGAGATCCTTCATTGTAATTAGAGATTTGCCCCATGACCCTGTAAATATATAGTCATATTAAAAGCTCCAAACATGGGAAACAATGGTAAAATCCAAGGAAAAGAGAACAGGTGTGTTATCACATAGCTATGTGATGAAATCCTTTAAAGTGCATATTTGAAGAATATTTAAGTATGTGGGAAATTGTTGAAGGTATATTTAGCAGAAAATTGGATTCCAATATAATAAATATATTAAATATATGTGTATGACATGAGGGAAATATTTATAATAAACACAACTATATGCATTATGATTATGTATTATTTACATGACGACATTCCATAGTTTTAGGAAGATTATAGGTGACTTTTAACTTCAAAAATTTTTTTAATTTTTATTTAAAGTGTATTTTATTAGAACAAGTGCAAGCAGGAAGGGGCAGAAAGTGAAGGAGAGAGAGAGTCCCAAGCAGTCTCCACACTGTCAGCACTGAGCCCAACACGAGGATCAATCCCTTGAACTATGAGATCATTACCTGAGCTGAAATCAAGAGTTTGACACTTAACATACTTAGCCACCCAGGCATAGAATCAAAGGAATGTAGGAAAGCAGCGGCTAGAAGCTTAAAAAGCTGAGCAGAACTAGCAACAGCTGCTTGGTGGTCAGAAGTTGTAATAAAAATACTACTGAGTTAGAAGGAGTCAGAGAAATAAACCTGCCATAATTAAGCCTAAAACTAAGAAGATAAAAGAGATCTGCTAGTAACTGAATTGCACAGTAGATCATAACTCAATACTTTACAGAAGAAGCTAATAGAATATACATTATCTATAACAAAACTTATTTTACATTTATCATGATTGTAAAGTAACTAGAAAGAGACCCAGTGATGAGTGATATCCTGGAGGTAATATATGAAAAATATGCTAAAAGTAAAACACAACAATAGCTACACATAATAATAGGTAAATAAGAAATTTTAAAATATATGAATACTGGGGGCGCCTGGATGGCTCAGTTGGTTAAGCAGCCGACTTTGGCTCAGGTCATGATCTCGCGGTTCATGAGTTTAAGCTCTACATCAGGTTCTATGCTGACAGCTCAAAGCCTGGAACCTGCTTCGAGTTCTGTGTCTCCCTCTCTCTCTCTGCCCCTCCCTGGCGTGCGCTTGCTCGCTCTCTCTCTCTCTCTCTCTCTCTCCGCCCCCATCTCTCTCTCAAAAACAAACTTTGAAAAATATATATGAGTACTATTAGAGTAAAATAGAAATTCTATCACTGAAATACACAGTACCACAAATCAAGAAATTCGTACTATGATATTAACAGTGTATTGAACCCAGTAGAAGAAAGAGTGGACTTGAAAATTTAATCAAGTGAAATTGTCCAAAGTGAAGCACAGAGAGCATAAAATACTGACAAGCAGTAAACAGCCTCAAACCTATGTGGCAGTATAAAGAGGAATAGCATTTTGTTATTGTAGTCTTACAATGATAGAGAAAACACAGCACTGGAAAATAAATAGTGATAATTTATTTCCCCAAATTTGATTTAAAAATACTCTAGTTCAGGGCTTCTGGATTGTTCAGTCAGTTAAACATCAGACTTCAGATAAGGTAATGATCTCACAGTTGATGGGTTCTAGCCCCAGGTGGGGCTCTGTGCTGGCAGCTCAGAATCTGTCCCCCCCTCTCTCTTCCCTTCCCTCACTCACACTCTGTCTCTCAAAAATGAAGAAATATTTTAAAAATTAAAGAAAATTAAAAATAAAAAATACCCTTGTTCAAAGAAACTTAGGAAACCTTATGGAAAATAAATGAAAAGAAACTCACAAATAGGTTGCATATAGTAAAATTTCAGAATCCTAAGAGGAAAGAGAAAATCTTAAAAGCAGCCATAAGAAAGGCACACACACACAAAAAAGATACAACAGAGCAACTCTCAGAATGATATCTGCCTTTTGAAAGAATGGAAGATAGAAATGATGGGATTGCATATTTGAGCTGTTCGGTAGAGGGTCTATCGACAGGCAGTTGTATTTCTACTGAAAAATTCCTTCAAAAAATAAGGTGAATTCGAAACCATTTTAGGTACATGAAAGCTGAAAGCATTTGATAGCTCCAAACCCATTGTAGAAAACATAGTGATCAAAGAAGTTCTTTAGATCAGATGGAAAATAATATCTATAAAAGGAATGAAGAATGGATAGAGTAAATATGTGAGTAAACATAAATGTATGAAAATCTAGGACATAAAGAATAGTAAGTAGAGTAGATAAAACAGAAAGCTGAAGGATACATTTCATTATAGTGTCGTAAGATTCTGTATTGCACGTGTGGTGATATAATATTAATCCCAAGTATTATGATAAATTGAGGATTAATACCCTTAAGGATGTTCATCCCAAAGAACATTCCAGAACCTAATACGATGAAGTAAAGCTGAAAGTTAGAATGTCGTATGTAAAAAATCTGATGAAACCCTTCCCTGTCTCCACTCTCCAAGTTTACTTCCCAACCCTCAATCCAAAGCCACAGACAAAGTAAAGAAACAAAGAAGATAAAGGTAAAATAGGAAGAAAAACAATATGGCAATGTAACATACTTAAGCACATTAATATAAATAGCTGCATTAAGTGAAGAATGAATTATAATTCAAATAAAAGGGAGATGGTATTCAATTGGATATAAAAGCAAGACCCAACTATGTGCAATTTGTAAGACATCGGCTTTAAGCATAAATGCAGACAGGTGAAAAGCGAAAGGATGAACAAAGGTGGACCATATAAACACTGAGCTAAGGAAAGATGGGGGGCTGCGTTACGATCAGATGAGAGAGACATGATGTAGAGGGTGTGACGGGAGATAAAGTGTGTCGTTATATAATGATAAAGGGGTCAGTTTACTCAGAATATATGAGCTATCTAATAACAGCTTCACAATGAAAGTAATAAAAATGGACGAACCTAAAATTAGGCTTGGAGACTTTAATTTCCTCCTGTTAGGAACTGATAGAACATGGAAGGAGAAAAATGAATAAGGGTATGGGAGATTTGAACAGCACTATCACCCAGCTTTATCTCACTGCAATGCTTAGAACACTACATTCAAAAAGTTGTTTCATGTGCATGCGGCCCTTCTCAGCTAGATCAATAAACTTTTTAAGCTTAAGTATAGTTGACATAATATGTTACATTAGCTTCACATGTACAACACAGTGACAAAAATAAATATAAGGGAGAATAAATCTTTTCAAAATAGTGTTTTTCTTTTGGGGGGTGAATACCCAGCAGTGGAATCACTGGATCATGTGATAAATTTATTTCGTATTAGGTTTCCATGCTGTTTTCCCTGGTGCCTCTACCAGTTTCCATTCCCACCGGCAGTGCATGGGGGCTCCCTTTCCTCACGCCCTTGCCAAAGCACGTTAGTTCTTTTGGATACTAGCTGTTCTGACTGGTGATCTCTCATTGTGGTTTTCACTGGCATTTCGCTGATGACGACTGAAGTTGAACAGCTTCGCATGTGTCTGCTGGCCGTGCCAGAAGGCTGGAACTGAAGAGGCCACAGGCCAGTTAATTAAATTAAATTAAGTTAAAATAAATCTTAATAAAGAAAGTACTCTAATCATAAAAGTGTTACTGTCAACAATAGAATTACATTAGAAATCAGTAAAAGTCATGGATTTGACAAATACCCAAATACTTGGAAATTAGGTAGCACACTTAGAAATACCACATGGGTCAAGATATCACAGTGTAACTAAAAAATATTTTTAATGATAGTGAAATTAAAACTTCTCAATTTAGGGGATACATCATAAGGAATCATGAAGGGGAAATTTATAGCTTTAAGTATTTATTTAAAAAAGGATAAATTTCTACTTAAAAGACTAAATAAGAAGCAGCTTAAACCAAAATAAACCAGACATGCCTGCGTGGGTCAGTTGCTTGAGCGTCTGACTTTGGCTCAGGTCATCATTTCATGGTTTGTGAATTCAAGCCCTGCTATTGGGCCTACACAGACAGGGCAGAATTCTCTCTCTGCCCCTCTCCTGCTCTTTGTCTCAAAATAATAAAATATGAACTTTACAAAAACCAGATTACATCAGAGGAAGGAAATAATAAATTAAGAAACACTAATATGAACAAAAGTTGTTTCACTGAAATGTTGATAAAGTTGATAAACCATAGCAAAAAAACCCACAAAAAAACAGAAAAAAAAATTTTTTTAAAAACCTCAAAAAATGATTAAGAAATACACAGGTCACCAAATGTCAGGAATTAAAGGATCTCAGTAATCTATTGTATTGAAACAATGATAAGGGGGTATTTTGAACAACTTTATGCCAATGAATTTAAAAACGTAGGTCATATGTACAAACCTCATGAAAAAAAATAAGTTATTCAGAATAATAGAGGATGCGATAGCATATACAAAAGGCCATTTATTTTTCTAATTAGTAATTAAAATTTTCCTCCAAGGGTGCCTGGGTGGCTTAATCCATTAAGCCTCTGACTCGATTTCAGCTCACATCATGAGCTCACCGTTAGTGAGTCTGAGCCCTGTATAGGACTCTGCACTGACAGTACAGGGCCTGCTTGGAATTCTCTCTCTCTCCCTCTCTCAAAATAAATAAACTTAAAATTATTTTCCCCATAAACTTCAGGACCAGATGACTTCCCTGGTAAATTCAATCAAATAGGTAAAGAAAATACCAATTGTACATAAACTTTTGTGAAATTAAGAGAATATTTCCCCACTTGTTTTCTTAAACCAGCATGACATTGATACCAAAGTCTGATAAGTACATCACAGAAATTAAAATTATAAACTAACATTTTTCATCAACTTAGTTTAATCCATAAAAACATTTTTTTGAAAAGTTAATGCACTCAAACCAGTTGAAGGTTATCCAAAGAATGCAGGATTGATTTGACATTTCATTAAAAAAATTGTTTAGTGTTTATTTTTGAGAGAGAGCGAGAGACAGAAGTGGGAGAGGGGCAGAGAGAGAGGGAGATACTGGATCTGAAGCAGGCTCCAGGCTCTGAGCTGTTGGCACAGAGCCAGACTCAGGGCTCGAACCCACTGATCATTAGATTATGACCTGAGCTGAAGTTGGATGCTGAGCCATCCAGGCGCCCCAATTTGACATTTCATAATCAGTGCAAAAGACTTACAGATAATATCATACTTAATAGTAATATTGGATGTTTTCTCACTAAAGTCAGGAATAAGACCACGGTGTGTTCTCTAAAGACTTTCACCTAACATTGTAGTATAAGGTAATACACATACCTTGTGTACCATGTGTGTATTCATATGAAAAGTGCTTAATGTCATGATTCATCAGGTTAAAGCAAGTGAAAATAGCAGAACATTTTATGGGTGATTTAGAGCTTCTAGGGGGCATTTCGTAGATACAGTCTCTTTAATCTGTTTAAGATCATTTCAGTTCTGCTTTTCAGACATTACAACTTGTTCAGTTTATGAAATTGAAATGGAAAACTTTTTCATCTTTGAAAATTGGAAGATTTTCTTTTCTGATTCTTTGCAACATTCTCTATGTATTTTTCAAATTGAAAGAGGTAAATAATTTCAATGCTTCTTGTCAGATGGATCTCCTTATGTTTCAGAACTTTATTCTTTTCATTATCTTGTTCTCCTTTGGAAAAATAGCCAGTTCCTGTAGTGTTTTCTTATGACTTCTTGGAGCTTTGTTAGAGAAATGTCCAAAGATTCCTAATTTTCCTTCAAACAATACATATGCAAGTAGGTCAAAAATGCCTGCTATTAACCTCTTCTTAACAGGAAAAGAAAATCCATTATAAATTTTGGCAGCATTGCAGATAAGTAAAGAGTCAAGGAGATATATCTTCCGTAAGTTCCAAAGTTATTGGTAGAGCATCTTGAACATAAAAGAAACAATGTAGTAATACTAAGCAGGAGCATACTTGGAAGACTTTTTACAACCTGGGCTTTCTAATGGGGCACAGTTATTAATTCAGGAAGAATCTAATCCAATGCAAGACAGGTACAGAATTACATCACCATTCAGGAAAAACTTAACAAAACACATATACACCAGTAAAGCCATAAGTACATTCAAAGAAAGCAAGCAAAATTGATGCTCAAGAATCTCTGAACAATTTCTCTGCCTTCAGCTTTTCAGTGTCAGGGAAAATATAATTCTTTACAAGTTTAATCCAAGGTAAATAAAGCATTTTACTCAGCAGCATTTCTGGAAAAACATGTAAGAGTTCTTGGAAATGCTACATTTGTCAAAAATCAGTAAAACTGTTATCTTAGTAGAGAAGCCTTTTTTTTTTTTAAATCACTGCTATATCTCTAAACCTAATTTTATGCTCTCTTGTAAATATGGTTACCTTGCCTTATCTGTAGCTCCCTCAAAGTTTTTAAGAAAAAACATAGTTTTCAATTCTACTCACTTTATACTCATGCTTATTTGGAATGGTAGCTTTTACTTTTCTGTGTTGCCTTTAGTTTTTATTAATTTTGTAATCTTGCGGGAAAACTTAGCCTGCCACCAAAATTAGGGACTAAGATAGGACACTGTGTGAACTGTAGTCTCATTCTAATTTCCTTAGTTGAGACTTAATAGTCGACCTTCAGGTCATTTTCAAATGTGTTCTTCAAATTTAATTTCCTTTACTTGTGATAGCCGCATAAAACTAAGATACCCAGTTAAGTAAGGTCATCTTATGAGTACACTTTATATATTTTTTTCTTTGCAGGTATTTTGCGGTACTTTGCAATGTTATGAAATGTGCTTAGCCTGAGTGCAACTGAGGACTTACGTAGACAGGAAAAGCAGTGGTTTCTCAAGGGTAGCAGAGGGGTAGAATCTTGGATTGAGCCTGACTTTAGTGATGGTTTTAATATAGTTTTGTCTGCAGCACAAAAATTCAGTGCAATGTGGTAGCTCTATTCTGACTAAAACTTATGAATATATTTTAATCCAGAAATACATCAGTGCCGATATTTTTACCCACATGTCATCAGTGAATTATCGTGTGTATTTGGAACTGCAGAACAGAAGTATTCTATGTGCAGATATGTCTGTGTTACTCCTGAAACTGTAATTAAAAATGAAGTAAAATACTTGTTCTGAAAAGTACTGGAATCCATAACAGTCATCTTTGAATCAATGATCATGCCATGAGTAGATTTCCTGAATTTAAAGGAGTGTTTCTTCCCCTCACCAGAGGAAACAAAATAATTCAGCAGTGTGATCGTGATAGCTGATGAGCTTTGGCTCTTCAAGTCCAAAAGATTCTTCCATTTAACTTAGTTGACTGGATGTTTATTTGTTAGAGCATAAGGAATTAGATCCCTGAAACATGTGGAAGAAGAGTTAAGGCAACACAACCCACCTTGTCCTTGATGTCTTTGAAGCAAGGACTATTTTGCACCAAACGTAAAAGCATGGTTTTTTTCCCTAGTGACCACCTGTGTTTGTTTGGTTTCATTTTTAAATCACATTATTCTTCAGATGATTGCATTTTCCCAATGAAGTCGAAGGTCAGCAATCACTGTAATGCATGTCCAATGACAGAGCCGTGGACAAACCACTCAGCACTGCCTTAGACTGTATGTCATGTACTCTGTCCATCACCAGACAGAAAATCTAATTTCCTAATACTTGTGACCCAGTAAAACAGATTTGATATTCAACCATTCTGCTTTACCAGAGAGGAATTCCCAGGATTGTATACAGATTCTTTGTTGATACTGGTCAACTGAGGAAACTCCTACTAACAGATGTCTGTTATATGTATCTGAAGACAAACAGAATTCATTACATTGGAGAGTGCAAAACAAGAAAGGTGAGTTTATTCACATTTCATTTATCCTCAGTATGAAGGTTTAAGCGAGATACTTGTGAATGACCGTGCGTCCACTAGAAAAGCTTGAGGTTAGTGAATTACCTGGAAGTTCAGTTTCATGTGGACTCTTTAGCAACTAGATACCTTTAACCTTGAGAAACAAAGACTTGAGAGACATTGTATCTCTTTCCAAATGAATGAAGGGTTGCACACTGAAAAAGAGTTTGGACTTAACTTTGTTTTGCTTTAGAAGGGAAAAACACACCCAATCGTGGCACCTTTTTGGATGCTAGTTTACCTTAATACTTCTTAAAAATGTACATAATCAGAAGGAGAATATATGTCTGCATGGACAAGCAGTGACTCTCTCTTACTGGCCACTCTGCCAAGGATACTGGCAAAAGACTGTTGATCTGGCAGGAATTTTCATTTGTCACTTTGAAAGTTCATACAGACACTTATTCTGTTACATTTGCCCTTGGATTTGACAGCCATCCTTTCTCTGGGGTCTCATTTTCCTTTTGTTTACCATGGGATAATACACAGAGAAATCTATCTCTTAATTACTAATGCATGAACTAATTAATTAACTTTTATCAACATTTTTATCCTACCACTCCTTGGCTGCTTTGGGGACTATTTCATTACTGTAATTCCCAGATTCTCACACTAGATATTTGTGGCTATTCCTGAATTCTTTTCTTAGGTCATGTGTGGTTACTTTCACTACCCTTCAGTCAGCTTTACTTAGTGTAGCAATTACTCATCTGAGAATGTGAAGTTAGAAACTTGTTTCCCTTTATGTGAAAAGAAGAACGGTTTTTATAACGAAGCAGGTTATGTTAGGTTTCACAGAAGTCTCATGAATATCTTCACATTCAAGACAAGGGGATGAATGTGGCTTATTTAAGGTCCAGCATTAAATGGGCCAAAGAAAAATGAATATATTTAACATAACAATAAATATTTATAACACTACTATTTATCATTCATTAAGCATGTACTAACTGTATGGATTAGGTTTGGAGTTTTATATAGCTTACATTTTTTAAAAATTTTCAATCTCCCTATGAGTCAAAAATTATTACTGTTCTCATTTCATAGATGGGGAATCTGAGGCAAAGAAAGGTCAAGCAACTTGAAACCAGCTAGGTAGTAAAACGGGAGTGCCAGGAATTCACCTAAGCACATATAATCTTATGTCTCTACTACTCAGAGACATACATGTATGTTTATGGTTTATTAATCGTAAAAGAAATACAGTACCCACTGTATTCCAAAGGTAGTTGATCACAGAGCACTTTTATAGGAACTTGATGAGACATAGCATTTTTTCATTTGAGAAACATCACCTTACATGATCTTTTAGCTGTATTACTAGTAGTCTTTGTCTTTTTGATTTAAAGTAATTATCTACAGAGGAAAAAAGTTCTAATTAGAAGAATCCCTGTTGTGATTTACAACAGGATGTTGTGTAATAGCATTTGAGATCATTTCTTATTATTGCAAGTTATCAAACAGGACAGACTTTTTTTTCTTTCAGGGCAGACTTCATAATGAAAATAGCAATATCTTGAAACCAAAGTTTTGTATGAGTGATAACAAATGATTGTTTCAGGATGAGTTTAGGGGTGGTTTGTTGTATAGCAATACAGAGAATGTATGTATGAGTTTTGTAGAAGTTGGTAATAAAAGGGTGACAGATAGGTTTTAGTGGATGTTTCCTGAGTAAAAGTTTTGTTGACTCCAAATCTCTGGTTCTATGGAAAGAGTTACAGTGAGAGCTTGCATGGTGATGTTGCCATATGGTGAAGGGACAAGAGCTACCTCTGCAGCTTGTTGAGAGACCTGGAAGATTGAGCCTGTTTTGTCATAGATCCAAAGTTGTGCTTTAGAAGTAGGTGAGCTTGGAGGCTACTGGACACTGGCACAGTGTGGACCAAAATGAGTTGCGTGTGAGTGCAGCAGCATCATACCTCATGATGGAGGTTCAGTTGAATGTCACATGGGTTGAAAAACGTGATTGAGGGCTGCTTGGGATTGAGGAGCCCTGAAGACAGTGAGCTTAAGAGTTGACAGCCAATGAGAAGGGAACCATAGTCTCACCACCATGTTCGTATGGACAGGCAACTAAACACAGGTTGTTGGTCTTTCTCTGCTACGAACCAGAGAGGCAAGCCCAGAAAACAAACAGGGGACCTCTAAGAAGATCCTACCACATTAACCTTTATGTGAGCCTATGTTCCATAAGCTAACAGGTGAGCAAGACCAATAAGCTGTTATTGGTGCCAGATGGCTTTGCACCCAATGTGAAATGAAAATATTAGCTGTACTAAACTGTTTTAATAACTGACAGTGCCTCCCCAAAATGAAAGGATTCTCAGTTACTGTTAATGAAGCTTACCATGCAAAGGTAAAAAAAAGAAAAGAAAATTCGCAAAGCACCATTAATAGAACCTACTGAAAAACAAAAGATGTTGGGTGGTCGTAGTTCAGTAAATTGGGATTTCTCAGTCAAACTGATGAAAGAATTTTGATTAAATATATTTAGTTGTCGTTAATTGATCTGTATTTGAAATTATTCAGCATAATTTGAGCGTTTTGGCAAAAATGGTCTGGTTTCTTTCTTGAAAAGAGAAAATCACTTTGGAAAAAGCTGAGTTATATTAGATCAGTCACTCTGAGAGATACTGAGAAACCTAATTAAGAACAGCTGAGGTCTGCAGGGTTCTTATTGTCATGAAGAAATAGACTGCTTAGTTGTAACCAAGGGTTATTGCTCTAGCTTCTAGAACAATATATGAACTAATTGCCTTGGGTGGAGGGGAACCTGCATCTAAGCGAAAATAGCAGAGTTAATTATGACTTCCCAAAGTGCTAAATTGGAACGAGTAGGTATTGATGAATGTATTTAACATTTCAGAGTAAATTGCAGGTACATGGGTAAAATACGGACAAAGGCCTGAGGCAATTTGTAGGGTCATGGCTGTTGCAACTGGGTAAAACTGAAGCTTTGGGTGTTTTTGAAATCATTGTGAAACTCAGAATTTTGTGTAAGATTTAGCAACTTTCTATTTAAAAATATTTGGTTTCTTATTAAGAAAGATCATTGTAGACTCAGCGAAACAGCAACTGTGACAATAACTAGTATTGGTAGCAGAAAGAAGATGCAAATCACAGCCTTGAAAGAATTGGAAAGATGGTGTGGGAAGAACATGGGGTCAGTACATTTTGACAGTCAGAAGCACTTGCCATGATAGGAATCATACAATTAGGAACTAATGGGCCCTTCAAGCGCTATGTGACTTCAAAATTATTTCCAGTTGTTCTAATCGGGAAATCATTTTTCACAGGCCAATTTTAAATCAACAATGAGACTGTTAAAGTTGTGGCACAGTTTTAAGAAAGAGGACAAATGATGGTCTGCATTTTATATCCATCTCAGAATGCAGGAAAGTATACTATAGCAAATATTTAGACACAAAGCTTCTAGACTAGATCTTTAAAATTATTTTTCTTTTTCATTGGAGATTATTTTTATTAATCAGGAGCTTTTCAGTCTTCTCTGTCAAACGCTTACTTGTAGGTAAGGGGCTTGCAAAATGAGAAAAATTATGTGAGTCCTCAAACTTTGCCTTCATCATAGCATTGATAATAAATGCGATCACAGAATTATGTAGCTCACACACCCAAAATAGCCTGAAGGGCACATAGCAGCTTACAGTTCTCTACTTATAGTGAGCTCAGTTTGCTTAAATGGAGACCTGAAATAGGACTGTAGTTAAGTTGAGCTTTGGTATCTAAAACATTGCATTGTGTACAGGTTTTTCTTTTTTTCCGCCTAAAGAAAACTTGTTTTAGAACTGAAAACCTGGTGTGTTTGGCTGTAATCATTAGGAAGGCATTAAGTGGTGTTAGAGCCATTCCACCATGGGACTGCCTCCCTTAGGCTTCCTTAGTTAAGAACTAGAGTCTTTGAACGCTCCAAGTGCACATTGTTACAAAGGTACTTAAGTGTACGTCTGTGAAATGATGAAATACCTTAAGCAAGTTAGAAAAACCCCACAAACTAAGGGAAAGCTCATTCTGTGCTTGAGGAAATCATTATTTTATGCCCTCTTAGTATTATTAAGGTTTTTAGAATGTTCATACCCTAGTATGTAGATCCACTGTCAGGTAATGTTACATAAGTCTAGTGATGTGAAAGGCAAAACAAAGAAATGATATGTCTGTATTCTCTATTTGTCAACATTGAAAAGAGATTGTGTGGTATATGACACAACAGTGTGCCATAGTTGAAAACCAAGAAAAACATTGACAACAATGAGTTGTGTAATCTTAGATTAGTTAATGAATCTAAATTTGTTAATGAATAAGATAAGTTAATGAATCTCAAATTAAGTACTTACAAAGTACTTACAACTTTAAATTACAGAGTTGTTTGGAGTCTTCAAAAGCCCACAGGAAAGCATGACTGACAGTTTTTAGCAAAAGATTCTCTTCATCAAAGTGCTACCTCCTTCAAGGTCAAATGCTATTTCCTCCTCTACGAAACTGCCTTCTCTGTGGGTCCATTTTACTTGTGGTGACTTAAACAGGTTCCTGAGTGGTCTGTAGCCTAGTCTGTGATATGATAGCCAGTTCCACATAGACTATGGAACAAATAGAATGCCAGGTGAGTTCATGGTGAACTGCAGTGTTCGTGAAGCTTCACAAATACATAGAACTTAGGTTAGATGGTGAAGGTTTCTCTAAGCAAAGAGAACGTTGAAGTGAAATACAGATGGATTAGTCTGTTGGGTTGGAATAATGGAAAACCACAGATGTAAGAGAAATCTGTTTTCTCGTGGTTCTGGAGACTGGAAGTCCAAGATCAGAGTGTCATCAGGAATAGTTTTTTTGGTGAGGCCTCTCTTGGTGATTTGCAAACAGCTGCCTTCATGTTGTGTACTTATATGACCATTCCTCTGTGCTTGTACATTTGACTGTCTCTTCTTCTTTAAGAACAACAGTATATTTGGATTAGAGTCCTATACATAGGACCTCATTTAATCTTAATTTCTTCCTTAAAGGCTCTATCTCCAAATCAACATTGGGAGTGAAAACTTAAAGTTAATTTCAGATTATGTAAGGACAAAATCAAGTCCACTGCAACTGTAAAATATAATACTTGAAGAGTGAGTTAGAACAAGATTATAAAGGAACTTGCCAAGGCAATATTTCCCATCCAGTTTTTACTGACTAGACATTCATAAACAATGATAATCAAATATATATATGATCTATCTATCTATATATGTATGTGTGTATATGTGTGTGTGGGGGGTGTATGTGTGTGTGTGTGTGTGTGTGTATAGGTATATATATATAGTCTTTTTATTTCATTTTAGAGAATGAGAGAGGAGAGGGGCAGAGAGAGAGAGAGAGAGAATCTTAAGCAGACTCTAAGCTGAGATGAGGAGGCTTTTCCCATGACCCTGAGATCACAGTCTGATCTGAAATCAAGAGTCAGATGCTCAAGTGACTGAGCCACCCAGGCACCTCTGTATCAGTGATTCTGTAGAGATAAACTTGTTTCTGCTTGGATTTACTTAAACTCATTGATAGGGACAAAATATTAAAGCATTAATTTGTGTGTGTGTGTGTATATGTGTGTATATATGTATATATATCTCTGTGTGTGTGTGTGTGTGTGTGTGTATATATATATATATATATATATATATATATATATATATATATATAAAGATACAGGTATCTCTTTACTGACTTGGCTGCCAGAGTCCAGCTCCAGCAGGTCCAGGGTTCCCCTTAAGGATGGATGGTGTTGGCGAGAGAGCGAAGGACCCTCGAGTTTCTTTCTGATCACCAGGCATCTCTGGCAGGCGTCTCTGCCCTTCTGGCAGGCATCTCTGCCCTGTCTGGTTCTCAAGCTTTATTTATGGCAAAAGGTACAAGGACCAGAAAGAGCAGTAAATGATTTCTCATAGATAATTTTTACAATTTTCCAGGACATGGGTTCTGCAGAATTTACAATTCTAGTTGTAATGATTGTCATAAAAAACTTAGCTACAGGCACTCATGTTGTCATAGGTATTTTTTACAGATCCTCAGGTCTAGCCTTAAGGAAGAGACCTTTAACCAAGAGGCAAACAGCATTGTTTAGTAAAGGTCAGTTTTTTATGAGTAAGGGTCATTAGGCTGTTTATAACTCTAAGAGAAAGTTCCCAGAAAAACAGGATTCTCAGGAGACATAATGCCTGCTCTCACTGTCCCAAAGATGATTGATACATTTTATTGCAGTAGTGACTTTTACAAAGGTGTTAAGGCCCAGAAAGTAGTTATCAGTTAATTGCTTAGGGGAAACTATATGTTGCATTAGTGTGTATCTAGTTTACTCATCTTTTCCCTGACCAGCTGCAATCATACCCTCAGGGGGACAGGCCACTCCTGACTCTAATAAGCAAAGCACTCTGAGGTTTGGTGCCCAAGCAGAAATGAACATTTCAAGAGGGTAGATTTTGGGAGCTGTCTGGGGGCAAGAGACCGTGCAAACTTGCTGTATCCTCACCAGGAATTTTCACTTACTGGTAAGTTCAGATAGCTCCCAACACTTGGCAAGGAAGATTATGTGTTCTTAATAGTTGAGTTCCTGGAACCTGCTGGTGTATGATTTTAAGAGGAGAGAATAATTAGAAAACACTCAGAAGCGTACAGTAGATGTTTGTTGGCTGACTTCTATAGCTAGTTACTACTATTTGAGTGGCACATACCCTCCTTGTAGACAATGTGTCCATGTGGCTGACTTCTAGTTAATGGAATTCAATCATAAGTAGTAAACGCCACTTTAGATATGGATATAAAATGATCTCTTGTGCCAATTGACCTAAGTCTATAAAAAGCAAAATAAACATAGGGTGTCAGAAGTTCAGACTTAGATTGCCTTTGGTTCAGAGGCAAGTGGTAGTAAATTGGGAGCAGCAAGAAAAAAGCTTTTTGATGCTATTTTTTGACCTAAATGATGGTTATAAAAGTGATATTTCACTTGTGCTTTATAAACTTACCTATTTTTCTATTACAATTCAATGGAAAAAAATTAAAAGTACTCTCTATTGCCTTTTTTCCTACGGCCTTTTTCCCTTTTGTTGAACTGTGAGCAAGAGGATGTTCAGGGACATCTTAAGAAGCAACGTGGAGATGGCAGAGACTTCACCAGCCTGGGTCTCTGAGAACTGTCACGCTTACCTCTTGACTTACACACTCTAATAGATTTGAACCATTTTTCATTTTTATTTCTTCATGAGAGTCACATATTGCCTTCTTACATTTTCTGTCATCTATTCCCCCTCTGCTGCTTTAAATAGTATTCTCATTTTCTCATGTGAATTTACCTCCTCCTCATTTTTGGCCATGTGATTCCCTAGAATTCATCCTACCACCATTTATAATCAAGGGTCCTCATTACTTGAAGCTAAGTCCCCTATCCTGTTCCACTGTCCACTATGATGGAGTAAGCATAAAACTCAGTGCAATGAGTTTGTAAAAAACTTGGTGGGATTTCCACAAATATAAGTTTGTTAGATTTTTGGAAGAGCTATAAGAAGAGATTTACTGGGGCACCTGGGTGGCTCAGTCGGTTAAGCGTCCGACTTTGGCTCAGGTCATGATCTCCTGGTTCAAGCCCCACATGATGTTATGTGCTGACAGCTCAGAGCCTGGAGCCTGTTTCAGATTCTGTGTCTCCCTCTCTCTCTGCTTCTCCCCCACTTGTGCTCTGTCTCTCTCTCTCTGTCTCAAAAATAAATAAACTATATTTTAAAAAAATTAAAATAAGAGAAAAAAGAATAGACTTGCTAACTATAGGTTTAGTGATACTATGATATGGGGCTTTGGGTGAAGGTCATATCCTGCTTTTCAGGAGCCTGCTGTCCTCCTTAAGGAGGAAGCTGACACAAAAAGTCGAAATCAGAAATGATTTGGCAATCTAGTTTGAGTTGCGACTGAAATCCAGGAGAGATGTTTTGTTTCCACAGTCATCTAGGTCCTCTAGGTTGATACATACCTTGATAAATTTGACTCAGTGTTGGTATTTATTCATCTGTAAGTATGTTGTCTTATGTGTTAGCGTTTGTAACATCTTTGAACTTCAGTTGTTTCATCTCTAAAATTGGGTTATCCAAAGGCTAAACACGGACCCAGAAGACACCTTGTGATCCTTCTAAATTAGCTAAATGGAATTAATACTAAATTAGTGTTTTTATATTTGACTGGATTTATATACCATGAGGTTTTTTTGGTCTAGTTATCGTAAGGTTATGCTCCAGGTTTCCATTTCTGCTCCTTGAAACTGAAGCATTTTACCCCCATTTTATCCCCTTCTCTCTTTCCTATAAAAACTACACACCAATAACGCCAGAATAATTTTCTGTCACAGCACTATTTTTCAATTGAAATTTTTCTGTCTTATATATGCTGTTGGAAAAGATTTTGCAAAACTGGTTTAAAATGTAAAATTTTATTTTTCAAATGTTTCCTTCATTCTCTTTCTGTCTCTCTCTCTCTGTCTCTTTTAACTAATTAAAATGGTTGTTTAATTACTGTGGTGTGACTGGTAGGAAGTTCATTCTTTCAGGGTCATTATGTCATGTAGCCCTGAAGCTTCAAGGTTCATTTCCTTTGGGGGGAAACACAGAATTGGGAAAAATTTCACCCATACTACAGTGTTGCAAAACTTGCCTCCTTCACTAAAGAGGGATTTCTAAAATAGGATTTTTGATTGTATTTTCTAAACTTTTCTAAATGAAGGAAAGAACGGTGTTACACAACGAAGAGAAATCAGGGGACTATATACTGCCCAACCTCACTCAGTAAACACAAGGAATTTCCCGATTTTATAATCCTGCTTATGGTAGCATTTGGTAAGAAGGCATGTGTTTCTCAGGATAAAATGCAGTTATTAGGAAGACAGTTTGATTAAGTCAGAAGCCCTAGATTCATGTCCTATTTCTGCTCCTTGTGAGTTTGGGCAACATAGACTACATGAGTTTCTGTTTGTGAATTCAGGAAAAAACCAAAACCCCAACCTAACCTCAGTTCCTCATCTGAATACTTCTGTTATTCAGTGATAAAAATATAAATATGAGAGAACTTTGCTCACTGTGTAACTGTGCTTAGCCCGTGACAGAGCCTTCAGTCTTGGGTATTGGCATATACAGATAGAAAAAAATATAATAAATCCTGTGTTATTTTCCCATCCTGGGGCAGATTCTCTGTTCGTGATACTTCTCTTTCATCTTTTCTTACAATGTCACTGACCCCATCAAGTGACTAGTGCTTACTTATCTTTAAGGCCAAGACCACCTGTTTATCTCAGACATACTTGAGTTTACTTTGAATATTTCTATATATTTAGCAACTATCTGTGTTTGAAAAAAATCTATTCTACTTAATGCCTCTCTCTATAATCAGCACTGTTCAAAATCCCTTCAAAACGTTTTCCACCTATAAGCTGAATTTCCTCCACTAAATTATTTTTTATTTCTTTTGGCAGCCTTTATTTTTCTTGAAACTTTAGGAGACAGTAAGGGCCATTATTTTCAAATGCTATTTTTGAACTGAACAAATACATAAGTATTCATACTGCTTCTGTTCACAGAAGAAAGCATTTTGTTAAATGATTGAGATTGTTCTTTTTATGCTAATTTGAGCACAGACCTACAGGAATGAAATTATCAGCCCTTGAACACCCACTTGGGTTACCACAGGTCGCTCCTGTAAATGAGATGCTGCAGCCCAATGAGTAAATATATTTCAAAATGGAAAGGAAAGTATTTTAACAATTTTTATTATTTTACTCAAATGTTCTTGGTAACTAACTTCACTACTGTCTTAATATGACAAAAGACCATTCACAAATATAATAAATACCTTACTTATTTATTAAAGAAATAGGATGAACAAAGCAACTATTAAAAACATAATTGAAATAAGTTAGCCTGAATTTGGTGGGGTAAAACAAGAGGTTAACTTAAGAGGTGTATGTAGTGAAAAATAATCTGCTAAAACTATATTTGTTGGATTAACTTGTTTATATGATATTGCTTGATATTTAAAAGATTTGGGGCCAATTTAAAAAGCAATATGTTTACTCTTTTACCCAGCAACAGCCTGGGAAATTTAATTGAAAACAGCTGATGCAATGATAATGCCAGACCTTAGTATAAATGTCAACAGAGAAAAGAGAGTTGTTTGTTGGTATGCTTTTTTTTTTTTTTTTTGAGCGAGAAATTTCACTTCAAGAAAAGAAACTGCCTTCAAGGAAAAGCCAGAATAGATGGTGTTTCTCCTAAGACTTTCAGGGGGCTAACCTGGAAACTCTGATAAGCAACAAGTAAGAAAACAGGTTAATTTGAGATATTATGCTTCAATACAATAAATGGGAAAATTAAGTAATACTATCATTGAAACATAGAACTTGCATTTTTAATGACCTAGGCTAACATAAAACTCAAAAGTAGAGTTTTTGCAATCACGTTGAATTGTATATCATCTTTTACATGTGAATGCTTATATTAAATTCTGTGGATACAAAAGGGAAAAAAATACACTCTGACTTCAATAAACCTTTATACAGAGGGGTACCTGGGTGGATCATTCAGTTGAGCATTGACTTTGGCTCGGGTCATGATCTCGTGGTTCATGGGTTCAAGCCCTGCATCGGGCTCTGTGCTGACAGCTCAGAGCCTGGAGCCTGCTTCCGATTCTATGTCTCCCTCTCTCTCTGCTCCTTCCCTGCCTGTGTTCTGTCTCTCTAAAAAAATAAGCATTATAAAAAGAATCCTCTATAAAGAAAGAGAACATCAGAATAGTATTATATTTCTTACTAAAATCACTGCATACTCAAAAAGATAGTTATCTTCTCTAAGTTCTAAGAATAAAGGGTATTAGCTGTCCAAGATGACTCACGAATTGAGTACATACCCTGGTATTTGAATCAGAATGGCAGAAGTGATGCTGCATAACATCTGAGCTACGTCACAAGTAGTTTTGCAACTTCTGCCTTGGTTTCTTGAAACAGTCTGTATGGAGCTAGGCAACCACATTTTAAGTATGAGTACCCCAAGGTGCTCATGATGTAAGGAAGCTCAGGTTAGTGGTGTGGAGAGGACACATAAAAAGAGATGAGGGATGAACATCTCCACGCCATTGCAACTATCACAGCCTAGCCTCCGAACATGATGGTGAAGTGGCCACATTGGATATTTCAACCCCAGTAAACACCAAGTGAAGAACCAGCAGCCCAGATAAGGACTCTAATTAAACCTTTTTAGAAATCTCCAGCCATCTGAGCCAGCCTGGCTAAGGCAGCAAACATCCTTTTTTTTTTTTTTTAAGTTTTATTTATTTATTTTTTTCCAGAGAGAGAGAGAGGGCAGTGGAGGGGCAGAGAAAGGGAGAGAGAGAATCCCAAACAGGCTCCACCCTGTCAGCATGGAGCCCGATGTGGGACTCAAACTCAAAAACTGTGAGATCATAATCCTAGCTGAAATCCAGAGTAGGTTGCTTTACTGACTGAGCCACCCAGGCACAGTGGCAACAAGGTTTTTAATATTGCTCCTGATTTGTATCAAGAATACACAAGAGTTGGTATTCTGGCAGGATGTTTAATTCATACTGAAGTCAAGTACAGGGTCTCATATTTTTAAATCACTCAGTGCATCAAAGTATTCTAATTTGGTATCCTTGTTTGAAACTATCAGGAAACAACAGTGTACAACTTGGTCATGTTTTATATTCATTAATGCACTTCTCAATATTAGCAAGGCTTTAGGTATTGAACTTCTTTCTTTTAGTGCACTTGACCTAAAAAACTGTATCTTTCATACTATACTTTTCTGGTATTGATACCAAATTTATACTAACCTCATACGCTGAATTTGAGAGAACTTCTTTCTCTTATCTCCTATGGAAAAAAATGTATAATGAGTTATAATTGTTCCATGAAAACTTCTCAAATTTGTTTTTATTTGGAGTGAGTGGGTAGTGATTTTAAGATGAAATTTTCATACTGGTTATGGCAACAGTTCATTTTCAGTGTTCTCTAGACACAGTTTTATAATTTTCTATTTTTTTGTAGCCTAACCATTTTACTTAAGTGTTTAAATATACTGCCATGAATTTTTTCTTATTTTATTATGAGCTTAGCTTCTCATGAATTTACAGTTATGATCCTTTTTATATACATGTCATTTTAAGGTTTTTTTTTTTTCTCTTGATCAGTCATCTTAAACTTACTAGATCTTATTATTTCAAAAAAACAAGTTTTGGCTTTATTGAAAAATCTTTTTGTTTTTTACTTGATGTATTTTCCCTTAAATTTTTAGCATTTATTCTTTTAGTTTATTTCCTCTTTTCTAATTTCCCAAGCTAGATAATTAGCTCATTAATGTTTAATTACTCTAAGAGCCTGGAGGCTTTCCCAGGTGATGAGTCAGACAGGTGTATTGCATCATGTGAACTGTTCTGGAGTGCTTGTGCTAGCAATGGAAATTCAGCTCTAGGTGTTAGGTATAGAGGTGATAAGTATAGATTTAATTTTAAGAAGTGACTTTGGATACAGGGGACAGAGTAATTTGGATGAGGCAGAAATATATTTAAGAAAACTTCTTAGTGGACTATTTTAGAGGCCTCGCTAAACAATAATGGAAACCTGATATAGAAGGTGCTGCTAGTGAAGATGGAGATAACGGGATTCAAGATCCTTTCTTAGCATAAATTTGACTGAAATTCTTGATAGATTAGTCACTGTTCTGCTATTTCTCAGGTGTCGCATCCCCAGTAACAAAGATAACATGCTTCCATTGCTGTTAGACGACTTCATATTTGTTGAATATATGAGTGGAAGGTGCTGAGATAGAAATACCCAATGAGGAAGGGGTTTAGCCCTCCCTTATATTTATAAAGGAGAATGAAGTGATGCATAAAAGAGCAATCTTATTTTAGTGAGTGCCCATATCAGTGCCCTCAATTTCTAATTATTTTTCTCAGTTTGATTTTAGTATTATCTTTAAAAATGAGACTGGGAAGTGTTGTCTATTAGAAATATGGAGGTAAACTGTAGAGACAATGTATCTCACTGTACATATTCATGAAGCCCTAGGATTTTACTCTTTAGTGTAATATAGTGTGAATCATAATCTGATATTAAATAATTTTCTTGACCAGTAGAATTCTCCAAGACCTGTTGTAATTAAAAATGTTTAGTTGGAAGGGAAATGGAGAACAGAAAAAGATCCTTATTGATTTTCTATAGCTATTTTGGATTTACTTTTAAAGTCGCAATTTAATATTTGATTAATTGGCTATATGTCTATTTTAAAGTAAATTTTAATCCATCCTCAGATATTTGAAGGCATGTTACATTTATTGGAAAAAACTCTTACTCGGTGAGGTTAGTTTTTTATTTTACATGCTGTCTAGCACATTGACAAGGTTATATTAAACTTAAAGGATTCCTTTATCTTTTTTGGGTACTTGAAAGACAATTTCACATTTGAAGCCAGGGGCTTTATATTTTTGTTGGTTTATTTATTACTAATTTTGCATCTCACTACTCTCTAGAGTTGACAATATAAAATATGAATTAGAAAGAAATTCCATTTTTATTTTGATTCAACTTAGAAAGATTATAGATGTAATGCGTAAAATTCCATGCAATTTTTAGTAGAAAATCATTTTTTATTTATTAGTAAATATAACAATCTTAAAATTTATCTTTATATTTTTATTGATATATAATGGACATAACATATAAGTTTAAGGTGTACAGTGTGTTGATTTGATACATTTATTATTACAATAGCGTAATAGTGTTAATAACTAGGACCTCCATCTGTTACCTAATTAGGAATTTTTGTGTGTTATAAGAGCAATAAAAATCTAGTTTCTGTGAGGCACCTAGGTGGCTCAGTCAGTTGAACATATGACTCTTAATTTTGGCTTAGGTCATGATTTCTTTGTTGGGGGATTGGGCCCTGAATCAGGCTCCACACTGAGCATGGAAACTGTTTGGGATTCCCCGTCTCTTTCTGCCCCTCTCTGCCTTTCCAATACGAATGCCTTTTATTTTTTGTTTTGCCTGATTGCTATAGCTTAGACTTGGAGTACTACATTAAGTGAGAGTAAGGACTCTTGTCTTGCCCTGATCTTGGAAGATAGCTTTGAGCATTTTTCTGTTGACTATGATGTTAGCTGTGGGTTTGTAATGGATGGATGTCCTTCATTAAGTTGGGGTATGTTCATTCTATACACAACTTTGTTGAGGATTTTTATAATGAAAGGATGTTGCATTTTGTTAGATACTTTTTTTTTTGCATCTATTAAGGTGATGTAACTTTTATTTTTTATTCTTTTAATTAGATTTTTGTATCATTGAACCATCCTTGCAAGCTGAGGGTAAGTCCCACTCTCCTGATCATGTGTTTTTGAATTCTCTTTGCTAACATTTTGTTGAAAATGTTTGCATCTGTATTCATCAGGGATATTAGTCTATAATTTTCTTTCATTGTAAAATCCTTATGTAGCTTGATTATCAAGGCATTGTTGGCCTCATAAAATGACTTTGGGAGTGTTCCCTCCTCTCCAACTTTTTGGGAAAATATTGAGAAAAATTGGCATTGATTCTTGAAATGTTGGGTAGAATTCAATGTCAGGAGATTTTTGATAATGATTCAGAATTCTTAGTTTTTTCAGATTGTTTCTTATGATTCAGTTGTGGTAGGTTATATGATCCTAAGAATTTATCTGTTTCTTCTAGATTATGTATTGTGTTAGCATATAATTATTTAGAGTAATATTTTATGATCACATGTGTTTCTAGAATATCAGTTGTAGTGCCTCCTCTCAGTTTTGATTTTATTTACTTGAGTCTTCTTTTTTTCCCTTAGTCTAGCTAAAGATTTATCAGTTTTGTTGATCTTTTCAAAAATCAGCTTTCAGTTACATTGATTTTTTTTCTATTGTTTTCCTTTTCTCTATTTTATATATTTCCACTCTTACCTTTGTTATTTTCTTCTTATAACTTTGAACTTAGTTTGTTCTTCCTTTTCTAGTTCTGCGAGGTATAAATTTAGGTTGGTTGTTCAAGATCTATTTTCTCAAGATATGAATTTGTGGCTCTATACTTCCCTCTAGGAACTTCCTTTGCATTTTCTCATAGGTTTTGGTGTGTTGTGCTTCAGTTCATTTGTTGAAGGATTTTTTTTTTTAATTTCCCTTTTGTTTTCATCTTTGACCTATTGGTTGTTTCAGAATATGTCGTTTAATTTCCATATGCTTGTAAATTTTCCAGCTTTCCTCTTGGTGACTTCTTGTTACATGCCCTGTGTCCAGAAAAGAAAGTTCTTGGTATGATTTTAGTCTTCTTTAATTTAAGAAGAGTTTTGTGGTCTAACATGTGATCTACCTAGAGAATGTTAAATTTTTATCTAATAAACACCAATGAGGATTTAAATCTATCTCTCTAATCATGGCTTTGTGCCCCACACGTTTTGATAGTTGATAAGTTTTTTTTTAAGTACTTATTTATATATTTTGAGAGAGCAAGCTAGCAGTGGAGGGTCAGAAAGAAGGAGAGAGAAAATCCCAAAAAAGCTCTGCATTGTTCATGTGGAGCCTAATGGGGGGCTCAAACCCATGAACAGTAACATCATGACCTGAGTCAAAATCAAGAGTCTGATGCTCATCCAACTGAGCCCCCCAGGTGCCCTGATCGTTGATATTTTGTATCTTCAGTATCATTTATAATTTCTGTTATTTTTCTAGTCCTTTACTTTTATTTTCTGACTTTTTTAGAATTAAATTAAATCTATTTAATTACATTGTCTATTAGCTTGTTATTCATTTTTTGTTTATGGGTACAGTGGAGATCACAAAATAAATCCTAATTTCTTAATGTTTAATGAGAGGGCCTTAGAGCACTTAATTTCAATTACTTCCTTTCAGACTTTTATGTTACTGTAACACAATGTCGTGTTACTTGTTTTTATTGTAAACATTTAATAAAATTTACCCATATATCTGTCTTTTTGTTACCTCCTGCATCTTTCTTACCTACCTAATTGGGGGGTGTGTGTGTGTGTATTCTCTTTAGCTATCTTCTTGGATCTTTCTTCACTCTGTTTCTTTTTCTTTTATTTCTTCTTTGTTAGAACTCCTGTTAGTATTTTTTTCATGTTGATCTTCTGTTAAATTCTCATAGTAAAAATTTTTATAAAGTATTTTTTAACGTTTATTTATTTTGGAGAAAGTGAGTCATCAGTCAGGTAGTGGCAGAGAGAGAGGGAGACAGAGAATTCCAAGTAGGCTGTATGCTGTCAGCTCAGAGCCTTATGCGGGCTTGAGCTCAGGAACCTTGAGACCTTGACCTGAGCTGAAATATTCAGATGCTCAACTGAGCCACCCAGGCACCCCTCAAGTATTTTTATATTTCACTTTTATATGATATTTTGCTACGTTGAGAACTCTAAATTTCCAGTTACTTTAAAAAATATTTTAAAACATCATTCTATATTCAACCAGATTTTTTTGTTTCTCCAAGAAGCCAGCTGTAATTCTTATTGTTGGACTTTGGAGAAAAAAATAAATCATTTGCCTCTAGCTACCTTTAAGATTTTCTCTTTGGTGTCAGTATCCATTAATTTTATGATGATGCATGTAAATGGGGCTTTGTTTGTTTGCTTTTGGATTGGGTTTCATGGTCCATGTTGCATCTGTGGTTGTGAGTTTATTAGACATTTTTCTGCCATTACCTTCTGAACTATTATTTCTTCCCCCCCCCCCTTTTTTTTTTACCTTCTTCAGGGACTGCAGTTAAACCTTATATGTGTTCCCATTGTTTACCTTTCATCCCTTATGATCTTTGATCATTCTTTGGTTCTTTAATGCTACTTTGTATTTTGTTCAGACCTAACTTCCATGTCACGAGCCTTCTCTTTAGCTGCTGTTAAACTCATACTGGTTTATTAATTTTAATGAAATAATATGTTGTGGTTATAAAAATACTTAGAAAGTGTTCATTTTATTGTTTTTACAGGTTTAAGTTTTCTAATGGAATACTTCAGTTTGTCTAATCTCTTAAATACTTAGTTGCTATTTAATTTAAAATCTGAGTCTGATATCTCCAGTAATCCAAATCTCCTATGAGTCTTCCTCTTATCTTTTGTTTTTCTCTTGATATTTGGTCCCTTCTCATCTTTTTACCCTTCTGAATTTTCATTAAGTGAAAGTCATACCATTTATTAAAAAACTTAGGGAAAATTTGAAGCTTTGGAGAATGTTATATTCCCCAGAGAGCAGTTATATTTTTGTCTGAGGATATTTAGGGAAGGAGAAAAATCACTTTAACCCAAGTATTTCAAACCCAGATTTTCTTAAGGTTTTACCTTTATTCCAGTTATTATACAATGTCTAGAGTATACAGTGTATACAGTATTATACAATACTAGTTTCATTTGTACAATATAGTGACTCAATACTTCAATACAATTGGTGCTCAACACAGAAGTGCAGTCCTTAATCCCCATCACCTATTTCACCCTCTCCCTCTCCCCTCTGGTGACCATCCATTAGTTTTCTACAGTTAAGACTCTGTTTTATGGTCAAACTCAGATTTAATTTTTATGTGAGCTAGTGTAGATCAAAATGTGTTGTGCCTACTACACAGCTCTTTGTAAATCCCAACTGAAAGATGATTGCTTTTTAGAAAGATTTTCCTTCTTGTTACAACCAGATAGCCAATTTTTGTTTTCACAGTTCTGTGTGATTATTAAATGTTCTATTGAATATCTAAACATTTCAGGAGCCATTTTAGAATCAGTCTTCTCTTAAACTTCCAACAAATGTTAATTCCAACTGTTTGCCTTTCCCTTTTGTCTGGCTTTCTAATGCTTTCAAAAGTTGTTTTATATCTTGCATTTTTTCTAGTTCTTTTTGGTGGAAAGGTTGCTCTGATAAAAGCTAATGTATTCTAGACAGAAATTGGCTTATCAGGCTCAGTTTTAAATCAGATGAAACTGGATTCCAACATAGCTCATTTTTTTTGTCAGCATATTACATAATATTTTTGTTTTCCATTCACAGAATTTCAGTATTCTATTTCTTAGAAATTATTTTTGTATTGACACTCTTTATTTTTTTAACCAATAACAAGTCTTTTGATGAATAACTTTCAGATCCCAGTGACTTTTAAGATGGATCCAAGATACAGTGTGTTCAGTATAACTTAAATAGAATGCAAGGTTTATTTACTTTTTCTTAAGCAGAATGTAAAACAAATTTATGAGACTATTTTAAACACAGATGTAGTGAGGTTTTTTTGATGTATCAACTTTTTGCTTTCAAAGAATTATATATTTGCTTTTGAAGAGAATTAAATAGCTTTTAAAATTGGAAAGGGTAATCATTTATCAGATTCCTCCTTGTGGCCCTAGCCTACCTTCTTTTCTTGCTGTTTCTCTCTATAAAACTCTTCATTCTCAACAAAGTGATGGAAGTGTTTACCACTGGGGAAAGGTACTCTAGCTTGCCATTATTTCTTCCTGGAGTATATTCCATTTCCAACGTCACTTGAAATCTTGCACATTGGATAACAATCAGCTTAAATGGCATAATTCCCATGGTGGCTTTTAGAGTCATTTACGCCCACTTTGAAAAAAAGAAAGTGATCTATAATTCTATGTAATATGTATACATTTTTTCTTCATATGTCTAAGTATGAATAAATTTTATGGCATCATGTTTTGCCCCAGAGTTGCTGTGTATCTTCATTACTTAAAACATTATTGTGATCATCTCGATAAAAGAGCCTGATGCCGTTTGCAATCCCCATCCTTGGATGCTTTCATACAGCAGCTATTCACGTATATAAAATCATGAGAGTTAGTTAAAATTAGATACTGCAAATAGTGGGGCTACATTTATTATTTTTATTTTTTATATAGAACAGAATTACGCAGGTTTTGAAAAAATGGTTTATAAAGATGAAAGAAATAATTCTGTTGCATCAAGTATCCAAAACTACCTTGGGCATGAAAATATGAACAGGAATATTGTGCATACTATGAACTCTTGGATTTTCAACATTTTAATGAAAATATTATAATACTAACTTCCAGTAGACTTTTGTTCATCATCAGTTTTAAAAGCCATCTTACCAGGGATGCCTGGATAGCTCAGTCAGTTAAGCACTCAACTCTTGGTCACAGCTCAGATCTTTTTTTTTTTTTTTAATGTTTTTTATTTATTTTTGAGAGACAGAGACAGCATGAACAGGGGAGGGTCAGAGAGAGAGAGAGGGAGATACAGAATCTGAAGTAGGCTCCAGGCTCTGAGCTGTCAGCACAAAGCCCGATGTGGGGCTTGAACCCATGAATGGTGAGATCATGACCTGAGCCAAAGCTGGACGCTTAACCAACTGAGCCACCCAGGCACCCCTCAGCTCAGATCTTGCTCTCAGTGTTGTGAGTTGAAGCTCTGCTCTGGGTGTGAAGCCTACCTACAATACATAAGGAAATAAAAGCCATATTCTTTTTTAGGGGTTGTTTTCGTTATTTCTATCTTTCCCCACTTAGATCAATCGTTTAAAAAGTTGTAAGGTAAAAATTTCACTGGGTATGCCTAAACCTTCACCATATTCCCCTGAAAGAACATCTCTGAGGCTATAAAATCTGTTTGACATTTTATAAAAATAATAATTTAGAACCTCAAACCATTATCTCTGAAAATTTACAGTGTGCCTCAGAAGGTAAGAATAACCAAATCTCTTCAACATTTGGGCTTGACAATTGTTTATTTTTTAATGATGACCCATTTTTTTTTTTAATAGTACTTATTTTCGTAAACAGAATTATCAGTCCTATCAAGGACATACCAAATGCAAGAGATCTGTTCTCAGAGAGCTGGAAAACAGCATTCATGTTATGCCCATCATTTTCTATTGACATCATGGATGGTGGAGTTTTGCTAAATGTCACGGGTCCCATTTTTTTTCAAGTATCCCCACCTGTCAGTACTCACGCAGTCAGCATGATATTTGTTTAAACATTTGGTGTTCTTTCTACAACTTGTAGTGGAACCAGTTATAGAAATTCAGCAGTCAGATTTTAGCTGACAGTTTTTGCACTGAAACGTGGTGCAGAAGGAAACCCCGCGTGCTCTTCCCCAGGTGCATTTTCTCTGTCCTGCCAAAAGGAGCGGAAAATAATACATGATTGTCAGTTAGGGAAGCAAATAGAATTCAGAGATATCCAGGAGGAATAAAATGTTTACTGTGCACATCAGACTATTTTTATAGTTACATTTTTAACCATAAACATTCTTTAATGAAAGGAAGGAAAGCAGCTTGGGGAGTGATTGGAATATCAAAATAGAGATTTACCCACTGCATAAATAACTAAGTGGTTTATTAAAAACTGAGACCCTATAATATAAATGGCTTTTTAGGTAGGCTGAAGAAGAAATTTGCTTCTCTGGTAATCTAAAAATCATTAGAAAACTCCTTTATACGGTAGTTAAGCTCTTGATGTTTATTATGATGATCAGTGTACTTGATGTCTTCTACACATACATAGTTTAATGACCTCATCTTTCTCTCTTGGTATTCTATTATTGTGTTTTTTCATATAAAATCCATAATTTCATTCACAAATATATATTCATGAACAGTAGCATTGAAATAAAATCTAACTTATTTGTTCTCTTTCCTAGAATTAAATTTACAGTAATAACTTTATACTTCAATTAATACTTACAAGGCATCTATTTAAAGTGTACAATTTAAAGTGTTTAAAGTGAGGGGAGCCTGGGTGGTTGAGCATCCTACTTTGGCTCAAGTCATGATCTCACGTTTCATGAGTTGGAGCCCCCTGTTGGACTCTGTGCTGAGAGTTGAGAGCCTGGAGCCTGCTCAGAATTTCTCTTTCTCTCTCTCTCTCTCTCTCTCTCTCTTTCTCTCTCTCTCTCTCTCTCTCCACTCACACTCTGGTATTTCTCTCTCTTTCAAATATAAACATTAAAAAAATAAAGTGTACAAATGAATAAGTGTTGAGAATTGAATAAGTGCTGAAATTACAATCAAAATTAGGAAAAAAAAAAAAACCATGTCTGTCACCTTAAATAGTGTCTTTTGCCCCTTTGCCGTCCATTCTCTTTTTTGCCCCTGGCAACCAGTTATCCGCTTTATACATATAGATTAATTTGTATATTCTAGACTTTTGTGTAAGAGGGATGTGTACAGTATTTACTGTTTAATGTGCTTTCTTTTATTTATTTATTTATTTGGTGGTAAAGCCACACTTTATTAAGATAGCCAGGGTCTTATATACCATGGGTGATTATATCGTTTCTTTAATGGTTACATAGTTCAGGGTCCTTGAAGTAAAGACATGCTCCAGAAAAGGTCATTCTTATCAGGACAGTAGTAAGTAACAGGATTAAGTCATTACAAAAGAGGAATCCCCTAATAATAGTCTGGTTTTAAGCATAAGATAAGCCTGAAGAATTCTATGAGGAGATATACATTCCCTAAGGCCCTTCATCAGTTATTCAAGGGTAAGATGCCCATCCTTTTATAAGCAAATCTTTTGGCAGAGGATTATGTTCACTCCCAACAGCAGAAAAAGAGCCAGAAAATAAAGTAAGGGAAGGTCACTGACTGACCCAAGTTGATTCAAAGCCTAAAAGTATATGCCTCTTTGCAAAGCAATGAGAAAATCATAGGATGAACAGAAGCCATATGTGGGGCTCAGGAGGCCAAATATTGTTTGAGGGTATTTTTTGCCTACTGGGCCCCAACATTTCCCCCTTTTTTACTTAAATAAGATCAACCAATTACAAGGTGAGCCTAGGGTCTTGTTTGGCGACTATCGGGCTAATTTTAACATTAGGTAACAGGGTTAGACTATCTGTACAATTCCTGAGCTATTGGCATAGAAGTAACATTGTTCCCCTAAAGCCTGGCATAGCCCCACTGGTGTAAGGGGAATTTCTTACCCTGTAAGGGGCATGGGGTGGAGAGTTTATCCAATTTCCGCCAGTCTTCATGGTTAATTTGGTAATGGTCTCTTTTAGGGTTTCTAATATCTGGCGCTGTCTGGTTTATAAAAGTAAGAATGACAGCCAATTTGTTCAGTATCCTTGGGCGTATGTGTACACCATGTCTCCATGGTTCTTACTACATTACTAACCTTAGCCAAACTGGTTGGCCATCTAGTGGCCACTTGAGGACCCCCCATTAGATTCTGGCGGTAAAGGCCTAGGCTCCCCTTACCTTTTGCCATGTTGAAATCCCATGCCCAGATCAGAGGCTTTTAAACTAGTATACATAAATTGAGAATCAACCATATGCTTTTGTGCATTAGTCATTCATGCATTTTATTGCTAATTATTTTTTCATCATATTTCTGCTTATCCACTTACCTGCAAATAGACATTTAAATAGTTTCAATTTTTTTTGAGAGAAAAAGCATACATGCGCACAGTTTGGGGAGGGACGGAGGGAAGGTTCTTAAGCAGGCCCAGACTGGAACCTGACACAGGGCTTGAACTCATGACTGTGAGATCATGACCTGAGCCAAAATCAAGAGTGGGCTGCTTAACCAACGAAGGCACCCAGATTCCTGTCTCAGTCTTTATTATTATAAATAAGACTGCTATGAATATCCAGGCATGAGTCTTTGTATGTATGCTTTTGTATCCCTCAAATAATATACAGGGATAGAAGGCAGAATTAAATACCCAGCATATAGTTTTTACAGAAGTGCTGAACAGTTTTCCAAAGGGGTTATGCCATTTTACATATCCTTCAGGAGTGTGTAAGAATTCCATTTTCTCTAAATGTTGACCAGAATTTAATAGTGTGAATTTTTTAAATTTAGCTATTCTACTGAGTAGTGTTCTTGTATGTTTAATGTGCATTTACTAATGACTAATGATGTGGATCTTGTCATGCACTTAATTGCCCTCCCTCTGTAGATTCCCTTTCTGAAAATCCATTTAAATAACTTGCCCATTTTTATTGGGTTATGTGTCTTCTTAGTAAGTGGTAGAAGTTCTCAAGCTATTCTGGAGGGAAGCCATTTTCAGACATATGCATTGGGATTTCCTTGTAGTCTGTTAATAAAGCCAATTTTTTTCCCTAAACTTTCACTTAATTTATCTTAATTTAGAGAATGGAATTTAAAGATGTCTAGAAGTGTCTGAAAATAATACGTGGAAAGTAGCACATAATTGAGGTACAGATTTG